>JAXMNL010000033.1:360940-374487 GCA_035128595.1 Eptatretus atami | reverse complement strand
CTGAATTGATCCACCTTTATTTTTGAGAAAAAACACTCCATTGATACAAATAAAATGTATTTTTTTTGACATTTTTAATCCAGAACGTGCTCAATGGAAATGTGCTTCGTCCAGTCAGCTTTTACAACCTTATTCATCAAATCCCCAGTTGTATCTTCCTCACTCTCCGACGCCGCCCCCTTCTATCCGAACTTACTCCTCTTGTCATCCAGCATGGGTTTATGTTGATCAGGGCAAGATGACCATACAGCAGACTTGCTGCAAGCGAAATACACTTGGACTCCTTGCCTTTTAACCAGCAGCACCTGAGTTGTTGAGAGCTGCTCTTGCAGGTCCCGCGCACGAACAGTAATGCAGCTGGCCAAAATACGTCAGAGAGTTTAGAGTTAACTATCTGGTGCAATGGTGGTGTGTAGAAGGGCTGGGGTATCCTTGCTCAGTGAGTTGCTCCATAGTCCCGGGCTATCCACGATGCAACTTTGCAGCATCAGCCACTCTAGTTGGAGGTAGCTCGGAGAGGAGTGCTGTGCTGCAGCTCCGTGTCGGGGGAGTTTCTCAGGTTTTATGTCCCAGGTAGCCAGCTCGCTTGTGAAGATGTCGAATCTTAAGCTTTGCAAAATGGTCTTTGTAGATTCCCATGAACAATGAGCATAAAAAGATCCACAGCCTGCATTTTTAATGATTCGCCTTTCTCAAGCTCGGATGTCCATTAAACACGTTCGATGCCCTCTCTTCTCCATCAGGTCTTTGCAGGAGAGCTTGCTCAGCAAAGTTGGTTTCTAAACCAAAAAATGTGCAGACACGTATCGCAGCAAGAGAAGCTGTGAGAAGATGAGATACCTCCGGTATTCTCTGGGAGGGCCTCCGATCTTTCCGACATCGTAAGATGTTTCTTGGCTGTCGTGAGGAAGGGACGATGGTCTGCACATGATGAATCAGACATAACCAGGACGTCTGTGTCCTCAGCCCTCACCCGACAAGACTCCTTGCCTATCTAGAGCTGGCGGCGACGAGGAGGTGTCGGCATCATCGGACGCATTGCTGTAACACTGAATTGATTCCATTTCCACTAAATGTCTCAGCAAGGAGCAGAACGAGCTGGGCGGTTACTTGTTATCGAGGAACTATGCCTTGCATGATGAAATTTGAGATCCAGACGAATCTGAAGTCACAGCATGCATTCTTTGTCGTCTCAGTGGTCATGTCCTTGGTGGAGGCCTGCCCAGTATCCCGTCAATGACCACCGTTATCCAGAAGTGATGGTCCCCATGGGGAAAAAAAACCCTTTCACAAATCGGAGGTAGTCTCGCAACATCCTTCAGTAAGGTTAGCCTCCACCTTGACATTGTGCAGAGGCCATTCCACCATCACCACAAGGCTTGTGCGGGAGTTGTTGGACAGGTTCCCAACATGCTCAGGGAACCTGCTGGGGCAGCCTTGTCATACTGTCCTAAAAAATAAGGACATTTTTTGTAAACAACAGACAGACATGAAATTGACACAAAACAGAACAGAACACACCATACAGTGATGTGTTTTAACATTAATAGGTCCACATCTACGTATGAATATATTTAATTCTATGTGAGTCCGGTACAACAAATTAATGTAATAGCTAAAAGCTTCTTAGTTAACCAGCAAAGCACAGAGAATTATACTGGCATGAGCACAAGTATACCAACCAATTAGGCAGTGGTTTCAAAAATGTTGTATGTGGTCAGCACCAATTTCAACAATCTGAATCAATTGAGCCAAATTTACCGCAAAACACAGTCTGGATATCTTAAAAATGATCATTCAATATTTTTTACGGCCTGGGATTCATTTTTCCCTCAAATGATAATGGTTGAATAATTCAGCACCCCCAAAAACCCCTAGTTAAACATCCCTCTCAAGTCAATATTGGCAAAAGTGAAATTTTCCGATTTTTTCGCGCAGGCCCTCTGAGCACCCGAACTTTGATTGGCTCCCCAAAATTTTCCACAAGAAATTTGGGTTTGCCACTAAATTGAAGGTGTTAGTAGACATCCTGATGAATACGTTAGTGAGAAATTTTTTGAGTAAGCCAATTTTTCACAGATGGTCCAATACACTTTGCGAAAATGCTCCTAACTATTGACAGAGCGCTGGAATGGAGGCCACCGAGTGAGGTGATGCCTTTGGTGTAGCACAGTGTCCAATGGAGATCGAGGGGAGTGCTGTCACACTCAACATACTTGATTTAACCACCAATCACATCTCGTGCCTTCTGGTTGAATTGGGTGCAATTCATGGGAACATCGTCAGGGTGGCAAGATCGACAGTGTTGTTCTTTGTAGATGATGTGGTTTTCATGCAGGAGACGTAATCTGTGGGCAGTGCTCCAACAGTCAGGAGTCTCGATGTGTGTGTGTGTATATATATATATATATATATATATATATTATATATATATATAATTATGTATGGTATTATATATAATTTGTATGTATATATTATAGTACAGTATCTCACAAAAGTGAGTTACACCCTTTACAAAATGTACTGTACATAATTTGTTGTAACTTTTTACTTTAGATGTATTATTAAACACAAGACTCAAAAAATGATAGATTAGACATTCTTGTCATACATGTACAGAACCCAAAACATTTATTCTGTGGAAACAATTGTTGGCATACTGGGGCATATCTTGTGAAAGGGGCGGAGGGGGGCAACAAAAGTGAGTTACACCCTTATTGTACTTTCTCACATTGAGCGTTATATGGATTTCAGTATTTTGTTATGGCCACCTTGTTTTTGAAGCACAGCAAGCATATTCTATCGGTATGAGCTTGACAGTGTTCCACATGGTCTTGCTGGGATCCTGTTTCCACTCCTCTGCAATGACTTCTCGAAGTTGCGTGATGTTGGACACTCTCTCGTCACTCAACCTTACACTTTAAGGATGCCCCCCAGGTCAGTTCTATTGGTTTTAGATCAGGATGACTGCTTGGCCACTCCAACACATTGACCTTCCGATTTCATCAGAAAGGCATCTGTCTGCTTGAAACGTGCTTACGAATCGTTTTCGTGTGAAATGCAGCTCCTCTACCAAGTTTCGCAGGAGGGGAGTAACATCTTCTCCTTCAGGATGTCACAGTACATCGAAGATCCATTGTTTCCCTCGATGAACTTGAGCTTCAGTCCGGCAGCACATGCTCCCAACCATTGGACAATACCACCCCACCATGCTTGGACAGTAGGGATAACGCACTTGTCTTTGGGTACTGTTCCAGGTCGCCGCCAGACACGCTGCACTCCATCAGAATCCAAAACCAAATTGATCTTCGTTTCATAGACCAGAACATGTGCCAGTAATCCAGGGGCTTGGATTGATGTGCTTCAAGCAAAACTGGTTTTGTGAGCTTTTTGTGGCTCTGCTTCAGGAGAGGCTTACGCCTTGGACGACGCCCATGCAACCCCGAACTATGGATTGTGCGGACGTACGGTTTGCCACACTAACAGACTGGCCAGAAGCTGTAGAAATCTCTTTCAGCAATCTTTTGGTGGCACTTTTCGTCTGTCTTGGAGGACTAGATTCTGACTTGGCGAACAGTACGTGCAGTCATCATCTTTGCTGGATCTGCCCTGGTGAGCGCAACTATTGTTGTACGCTTCTTGACCTCTGGATGACCTTGGCCACGGTGGGGCCTTACTTTCAAAGAAAGCAGTGATCTTCTTTATCCTTGGCCATCTTTAAGTCGGGCAACGATTCTATCTTTTGACATCTTCCGAGAGCTCTTACCATGAGGAGCCAATGCTGCTTTCTCAATAGCGATTGGTACAGTATTCCTACTGCAATTATTTCTTCAGCAAGCAGATAGACAATTACTGCATTGAGTACACTTCTTCACTTTTAACATACAGGGAGTTGCAAGCTCTTATGGACATTGTGGTGTATTGTTTGTGCATTATTTGTACCTTCACACTCTTTGACTAAATATGCAGAAAATTGATTGAACATGGAAGCGTGTTTTACATGCTTGACTGTACTTCTTGTGCAGACAATAGCAGAGTGTACTCACTTTGTTGCCTTCCTCTTCAGAAATATTCGTAATATTGCCACATTGTTTTTTATGGAATGGCAGTTTTGTGCCTGCATTACATATTGCAGATGTCTACTCTGTCTCAACCTAGCTTTTGTTCCTAGCACAGCTGCTTAAAAAGTTACCTGAATTATTTACATATTTGTGCAGGGTGACCCACTTTTTTGTGAGATACTGTATATTATATATATAATTATATATTATATATGTTTATATTTATGTATAGATTTATATTTATATACGGTATAATTATATTTATATATATATATTATATATATATATACATTAATGTATGTTTATGTATATATATAATTATATATATAATATATATATTAAAATATAAATATTTTATAAAAAAAATATAATATGTATATTTATACATTTATTTTGCATATATTTATATATATATTATATATATATATATTTATATTATATATATATACCATACTATATATATATACATATATATTACAGTTCATGCGCCGCTTTAACGACGTTCCGGGCAACGACGGATCGCATATACGACGGATCTGCCAGCTCTGGAAAAAAAAAAAATGAAAAAAAAATGCAGCTGAAAATCCTATTTCGCCGAGTGATGTTAGCCGACGTAGCGCTGCAGTCGTATAAAATAGCACATACAATTATGTACGCTGTACAGTACATCATACTTCATAATGATAATAACGACAGTTGTGGCCCTGTTATAATTGCGATCGTTTGAGTCCATAAAAATGTCATCGCGAAAAAAACAGGGTCGTGCCTTAAATCGGGATTCAAGGAAATCGGCTTTCAAACTTGAAACAATGTTTCCACGTTTACCTTCCAGCAAGTAAATACCTAAATTGAAAGATTCCGCGAATAAATCGTTTTTTACAGTCGAAACTCTAAAAACAAAATTTTTTTTGGAGAAGCTTTCATGTTGTTAAAACAATCGCACTTGTTCCGAAATATATATCAACAATTGACAGGGATCGTTTCTTCAATTTATAAATTATAACATGATGAGCAATGATTACGTATTTATCAAATCCAAACGCTATTTATTCATCTTTCTATAATCGATGCGAGGAGGAGATTTGATAAGCTTCGCTGTAACAATACCGATGGCCATCATTGAACTAGCACAAAGTGTAAAAAACTAACGTGGTCTTCCGGTCTTCTTGGATGTGTGTTACAATTGCCGACAGGAATTCAGCTACAGTAACATCTGTACAGGTTTGTATCCGAGGAGGCAATAGGTATCCATATAAGCCTAGGGTGTGTAGTTTGTGTAAGTACGATGTTACGAAAACGAAAAGAAAAAAAAAAAAGTGTTGCACAACACGACGTCGCCCTTAAAAAAAAAAAAAAAAAAAAATTTTTTAAAAAAAAAAAAATCGACGCGTTTCTCAGAAACGAACCCCGCGTTAAGTCGAGCGCATGGACTGTTATTAGGAGGTATATACTTAGCCTATATATATATACTATATATATATATATATATATTGTCGCAGGGTGCGCCCATCCCAGGTTAACCCCCTGAACCAAATTCTGGTGACGGGCGGTTAACACCACCAACTCCCAAAACGGTCGAGCGGGTTCTTTTATTAATAGGAGGTGAGACACGTCTGATCCTCAGAGATTATAACGGCATGTTGAAGGGGCAGGGCCAATGGCACGGCAGAGGCGACCCATAGCAACATGAAGCACAGCACGGGGGGGGGGGGTGTTAACTGAAACCCCACTACAATAAACAGATTGACTTTATTTAAAATGAACACATTAATGAAAATAAACAAATATTTACAAAGACATAATTCAAAAGGTATTGTATAATGATTAAGTACATAAATCCTTAAAGTTCAAGGCACCTCTTCACACAGACTCAATTGAACAACAGGGAAACAAAATAAACAGAACCCTTCCCTTCAACTATTCTTGTGCTTCGGTTGGCCCGGAGCTGGATTTGTGGAACTTTGGATTGAGGCGCTGCTTATTCACACGTGCAGACACACACAACAAAACGTCGCTTCTCTCGTAGCAGGACAAACGCATGGCCAGGCAATCCGTGAGCGGCACTTTCCACTCCAGCTCAGAGACCCAGTGCAAACACATTCGTTCACCGATCATCTTCACCCAATGACCCAACCAAGAGCAAAGCAGCGTCTTGCTTCCTACATGAGCCAAATCGCCTCAACCGAATCAAGGTCGAGTCATCCTACTCGGCGTGCGCTCACCCTCCGCCTCACATCTACAAAATCCGAAACCCCCTTCTCCTCTTTGATCACGGAATCTCCAAAAGCACCAGCCAAACCTTCCTCTCGATCACGCCTTTATCCTCCGCCTCGGGGCGTGGCCTTGCTCGCATGAAACCCAGGGAGGCAGGGTTCTTGCCCCGCTCGGCTAGCGTCTGACGTCATGCCATCAATCAGCAGTCTCGGGGCTGACTTCAACTGTTGTCACCTTTGAAGGCTGTGGCTTTCTGGCCCGCTTATTGTGATTTTAGTGGAATATTCCCCACCTTATTTCCGATCTTGAAATTAATAAAAATATAGGGGAAATCACAGAGGGGTGATAACATACTGGGGAACTTATTCTTAACCCCAGCTAATTAACAGACACCCCCCTTTGGTTGGTGACACACAACCTCTAAGCTCACAGTTTCCCACTTAATCCACATTGAGATGACCTCCTGCACATCCATGAGACCAACTACTCTATTTAATTCCTCCAGTACCCCTACAAAACCATAACAATATATTAATATATATATATATATATATATATATGTGTGTTGTACATATATTATTATATATGTCATATATATATTATATATTATATATACACAACCTATATACTATATAACTTATTATAATGTATATATTATATATATACATATATGTATATACAGTATATATATATATGTATATTTGTTTGAATGGTAATAGCACACTGAGCCTAAACGAAACGAAATTTCTTTATTAAAACCCTGACGTTTCAGAAGACCCACGATCTTCCGTCCTCAGAGGTAATTAAATTTATAACATTGCACGTGCAGAAACGTTAAATTGTACTAATGCCAACGTGAATGCTGCATATCACGATTGCTTGAAGTGGGGACCAACAGCGTTGACCTTTAGACAGATTAATAGGAGAGTGGGAGTGGAGGAGTGGTTTGATTTCCAAATTGGATGTTGGGTCACAGGTTCTGTGTCACATTGACCCACATAGTTGGCATCACAGTCTCGACAGAGGGATTTTTGTCGGACCATGTTCATCTTGCGAGTCTATTCACCCTGTCTTTGCGGGCCTAGACAGCTGTGCGTGGAGTGTTTGTCTAGGTTTGTGTGCGATCGGAATCCAAAGGTTGCAAGCAAACGGTGGCAAACTTTCGAAGTTATTGCGAGGTCGTAATGCTACTGTTTTAACCGGTTTCCGGTCGCTCTGTGGTGGCACTCCTCCCGGCAGAAGACCGCATTAATGCCTGCAGGATTGTCATTGTTCTGTAGTGAGTGGGTGATATGTTTCTAATTCGGTCCATCATGTGTGTTGCTCACGACAGTGCAATTTTGGCCCGGTCAGCAAGATTCATGCCACAAGAACCGTTTGGCATAACAGATTGCCAATGTTGTTACTTTGACACCTACCTGCTCAGTATGTGTGGGTTTGCGCTACACCTGGGTTGCTTCAAGCACTGATCATTGCATGTGTTGATGCCATATCCAGAAAAGCAATGAAGCCGGATGTTTGATTCACGTGTAAAAACTGTATGGGCAGGTATGATGCTGTTGATGTGGGTTTGGAACCTGTCCAACGCAGTCCTAGTTTTACAGCATGAGGTGAACCGTTCATTACTCTCAGCCTATAGCACGCGCTATACAAAGTTTGTCAAACTGTCTCAATCGCCCCATTGTCATGCCTGGTTGCTCGACATCCTATCGATGCAGGGATGGGCTTAAACCAGATATCTGTGAATTACACAGATTTAAAGACCTCCCAGTCTGGACGATGTGGCCATAATTGTTTTCAGGACTGCCAAATAGATCCCTTGCTTTCAATAAACAACCCTTTGTAAGCCATCCTGTGTGTTTGGGAAATGAGGGTGGGCGCTTTTTTGCGATTGTTTGTAGCCAGGCCCATAATGGAAATGGAGGCTGATAGTGAGAGCAGGATAGGAACACAGGAAAAATGCACTAGGGCAATGGGAGGAGGAAAGTAATCTTTAGTGCTGAGAAGTATTAAGCTGGAGAACAACGTTGGAAGATGTAGGCCCATGGAGATACGGTGACGAACTAAAAAGAAGGTCCGAGACAAGTTCATGTTGGATCGGGTGAAAAAGGAGTGGCGAAACCTGCTCAGGTTGCGTCCCTCTTCGCTTGGCTCCTCTCTCGCTTGTTGCTCCCTTTCTCTCAGGCTTTCCGCCTCGAAACTATTCTGGCATCATCGTCCTTCTCATGACTTTGCTTGACATCTATCTCCTGGTCGTGTTGCCCCACTTTCAACCTGTCCCTGGTTCCATCACTCACGTTTGCTATCTTTGGTGCCAAAAGGGAGGTCGGCTTGGTTGCGGAGGGGTGCATCGGAGGAGATTTGGTCAGTGCTCGGAGCGTTTCACACCAAGGGGACCGGTGGACATTTTCCTGCCTTCCGTTCATAAGGGACATTTGCCTGCTCACCGGACAGATAGCTGCCGCCTCTGGGGTATTCTGGTGTCTTGTATTTACCACTTTTGAATTGTCGAGTGCTGTCTGTGTATGGGCACTACATTTAGGCCCTTATTTATTTATTTCTTATTGTGCCTTCTATTTGCTTTTGCTCGATTCCTTTTCTTGTACATAATTATTTAACATTTGATTATTAGAGGTACCTGTCAGTAACAGGGTACCCTATTGATTTTCTTCTGTTTATTTTTCATTAACACTATTATTATTTTTCCGCCGCAATTTGCGGCCTTTTTCGCTTTAAAAATCATTTTCTCTGGAACGCTAAGTCCGATCGACACAAAATTTTTCACCATAGTATGTATCTTTTGTGTTAGCACACTGACGTTATAATTATGGGGACGTCATGGTCACGTGTTGCGGCGCCATCTTGAAAAAAACGATAAATTTTGGACCTCTGTATCCCTGAAACCGTTGCAATGGAATTTTTTCGCCTTGATATGTTTTTATGAAAAGCTCCCTATGGGGACATGTTGTGATTTTTTCTGACGTCATTCAGTGAAAGCGGTATGCCGGTGAAAATTCGCAAGATAGAAACGCCCCGCATGCGAAAAAATCTGAAATTTTTTGAGCGTTCATTTACTCCTAAATTCACCAACGAAAATTGTTTTTCTGACGTCATTCGATGGACGGTAATTCGCCGCATCTTGTTTTTTATGTTTTTTTAAAAATGTTCTTCTCCAGAAACTGCTAGACAGATTGAGGCGAAACTTTACAGCTATATTCCCCAAGAGGCCTTTTTCAAGTGATCATTCTTCTGATAAGGTCACATGGTTTAGCGGCCATATTGAAAAACCCTAAAAACCTTCAAACATCTTCTTCTCCAGAAGCGCTGTCGATGAAGGGGAAATTCCACCCACTATATTTCGGGAAATGTACGCGATATTAAAGTTGTTAATTTCGAATTGATAGGTACATGGTATTGCCGCCATGTTGGATTTAAGAAAATATAAATAATGTTTTCTCTGGAACTCCTTAAGCCATCGAAGCGAAAATTTGCAACTATGCTTCTCCCATCAAGTCTGCATATAATGGCAAAAAATTTTTTACCTCAGAAGTTTCACTATGGTTTGGCGGCCATCTTGGAATAGAAAAAGACTTATCGATTTACACGAAAAACTTCACACACTTGTTAGGGTCCACGATAGAAAGCTGATTTCAATTTATGATGTCATAGGTCACATGGGTTCGGCAGCCATATTGGATTGAAAATGAATTAAATTTAAAAAATCTTTTCTCCAGAACTGCAGACAGATTGAGACGAAGTTTACACATATATTTCCTCTTGAGTTTGCTTTCTCAAGTTTGTTACTTCTTCTTGATCGGTCACATGGTTTTGTGCCATCATTGGAATTTCCCCCTAAAAATTTTCAAACATCTTCTTCTCCAGAACAGACTGATCTGATCAAGGGAAACTTCACACACCTATTGGCACATGAGCAGTGAATATTAAAGTTTGGTAATTCTAATTATAGGTAACATCGTTTGGAGCCATGTTGGATTCAATAAAAATATTAAATATGTTTTCTCTGGAATCACATACCTATCGAAGCGAAAATTTGGAATTATCATCTAACATCGTGTATGCACGCGTATTAAAATATTATGACGTCACAAGTCACATGGTTTGAGCGGCCATCTTGGATAGAAAACGACCTACCGAATTAACACGAAACTTCACAGACGTGTTCCACTAAACACTTGGAAGCAGGAATTTAAATTTTGTTGATGTTCATGGTCACATTGTTTGTCAGCCATCTTGGGATTGAAAATTAATAACTTTTAATAAAAGTTCTTTCTTCTCGAAAATGGCTTAACAGATCGGGCGAACTCCACCAGTATGACCGGCTTCTCCATGACGAATAAAACGTTTCACCCCCTTTGAACTGTACGACTCAGGTTTGGCAAGCATAGTGGATTGAAGGAAAATTTATTAATTTATGTTTACTCTTGGATACTACTGTATTCAATAAATGTGAAACATCAGAGTTAATGATTGAAACAGTCATGTGGATGAAGGTTTGAATTTCAATTGGGGATTGGGCTCAGGGTTTGGCAGCATTGATTTAAGAAAAATATTAAAATAAATGTTTTTCTCTGGAACTGCTTACCTATCGAAGGCGAAATTTGTAATTATCATCCACAATCGTGTCTGCAAACGTGGTAAAAATTATGACATCACAAGTCACATGGTTGGAGGCACTCTTGGGATTCAAGGATAATATTAATTAATGTTTACTCTGGAACGCTGCTTCTATATATGCGAAACTTCAACATATAATTCAGCCGACATGTGAAACATAAGTTTAAAATTTCACCTGATCGGTCACCACAGTTTGGCAGTCAGAATTATTAATTATTTGAATCTGAGAACTTTAGATTTTATTTTTTTCCAGAAGGACTCACTTGGAAACCACGGCTGTTGGTTGCTGTCTGTTGCATGTCTTGTTGCTTTTTTGTGCTCTGCACCTCCTTGTGGTGCTGTGCTTGTTGTCCTGTTAAGATGCTGGTGCACCTGATGCGTTTGAGGGACAGGAACAGCAATATCAATTTATACCACAATGTCCCCAGGAAAAAGGGTTAACTCCATACGGATTAACGAAACTTGAACGCTTTGTGCGCCCGGTTCGTAACTCGTAGTCCCGCCGCAGTATCGAAGAGGGCTGTATTTGTATCACTATTAATAATGTTTTCTCTGGAACTGCTTAACCTATCGACAGCGAAAATTTTCAATTGTCATCTCCCCTACATGATGTCGGCATTACATTGTAGGAATTATGACATTCACAAGTCACATTGTTTCGGTGGCCATCTTGGATAGAAAAACGCACCTTTTCCGATTAATTACGAAACTTCACAACATGTTCCACTACACAGTTGAAACGAATTTAATTTTGTGAATGTTCATTAGGTCACAGGTTCGTCAGCCATCTTGATTGCAATTAATAATTGAAAAATCTCTTCTCCAGAACAGTCTGACAGATTGAGGCGAAACTTTAGACATATATTCCCCATTGAGGTCCCTTTGTCAAGTTTGTTAATTTCTTCTTGAATGTCACCATGGTTTTGGCGGCCATTCTTGAATTTTTACCATAAAACCTTCAAACATTCTTCTCTCCTAAACGCCTGGTCAGATTTCAAGGGGAACTTCACAGTCTATTCGCATGCAAGGCGGATATAAGCTGTTAATTTATAATTGATACGGTCACATGGTTTGGCAAGGCCATCTTGGATTAATAAAAATATTAAATAATGTTTTCTGGGACTGCTTAATCTATCGAACGCGAAAATTTTGCAACTTCCTCTTCCATCATCTCTTGCATACACGGATAAAAAATTATGACAATCACAATTCACATTGGTTTGGCGGCCATCTTGGATAGAAAAACGCACCTTATTACGATTAACACAAACTTCAGATCCTGTTCCACATACCGATTGGAAGCCAGATTTTAAATTTGTGATTTCATATCACATGGTTCGTCAGCCATCTTTGATTGAAAATTACATAACTTTAAAGTCTTCTTCTCTGAAACGGTCTGAACAAATCGAGGTGAAACTCCACCAGTATACCTCTCCATGACGAATAAAAGTCTCACCCCTTTGATGTACGACATCGATTTGGCAGCCATAGTGGATGAAGAAAAATATTAATTAATGTTTACTCTGGAACTACTGCCATCAATAAATTGAACCATCAGAGTTATGATGGAACAGCATGTTGGATTGAAGGGGAAATATTACATTAATGTTTACTCTGGAACCGCTGTGATCAATATATGTGAAAACTTTCAAAATTTATTTAGCCCACATGTGAACATCAGTTTTAATTTCAACCGACTCCGGCCACACGGGTTGGCCAGCCCAGATTTATTAAATTATTTGATCCGAGAGCTTTTCGATTTTTTTTTTCCGAAGGCTCATTTGCTGCACCGGACGCGTTTGAGGGTACAGGCCATAGCAATGCAATTGATTAATGATAATGGCTCCAGAAAAATGGTCAACTTTGTGGCAAAATAAGATGGAACGTTGGCCCGTCCCCTCGGTCCATAAACTTGTGAATCCCGCACTTGTAGAAAACTTGTGGGGATTAGATTCAGGGGAATCCCGTGATGGTGTACCAACACGTATTTCTTTGTGTTCAGGTTTTTAAACACCATTCAATTGCTACGGACTTCGGCTTCAGGAAAAGGCAACTGCTTATGTAATAAATTGATTTAATTCGTTAGTTCATACTCATCAGTCCCAACATTGTCGAGAGATGCGTGTCGGCTTCGTATTACTCGAGGGAGTTCTGCCTAGCATGTACATGAATATCGCTAGTCGCGTCGGCCAGCTTTCTATTCTAAGCGAGCAAGCCATGTTCGCCTACGGCTTGTTAGTAATATTAATTTGCATACGTCATACAGTTTTTGAGGGATCACGGGCTGAAAATTTTTGTTTTGACAAATAGGTTGATTATAACACGCATAACAGCGACGGAAGCCCGATTGTTGATTTTCGGTGGGGGGGAAAAAAAAATGTTTCGGATTTTTTCAAAATTTCAAAGTACCCTTGCTAGGCAACGGTGGCGTCCATAGCCAACAGTTGCCTCAAAAATATACAACTACACCTTGGTATGAACCTACCAGTCAAGTTTCATCAAAATTGGTTGACTCCTCTGGCCTCCAGAGCTGTCCATTACATACAACCAAACAGACATAGACAGACAGAAAACCTGAGAATAAGGGTAGTCTCGCGACCACCCAAAAACCTGAGAATAAGGGTAGTCTAGCGACCA
>JAXMNL010000033.1:335967-347170 GCA_035128595.1 Eptatretus atami | reverse complement strand
AAAACAGATTTTCTTTCATAACTGCAAAAGTTGAAGCTCCAATGTTATGAAGCCGTGATTGTACAGTGTCAGAGTTTGGCAAAGCATCGTTCAAAGATTAAAATTAATTAAATTAAAAACCACCGGAAATACTGGGCTACTGGATAAAACCAACAAGAAGAGTCTCCAAGAGTGATGAAAAATTTTGTGTTGTAATAAAGTACAGCATGCGGCAATTCAGATAACAAACGCAGAGGATTATTATGTGTTAAAGACCTTTGCACCAAGCGATACAATTCATTACCAGTCTCAAGAACAAAAGTCTACATCAGTAGTTTCCAAGGGAAGCATTTTATTTTTTTTTCAAACAATATCGAAGCACACTATTGGCAACACATTGTTTACCTTTATTTTCTAAAAAATTGGCATCACCTTGATGGAAAACTACCTCGGATGCAGGCAGCTGAATTGGCAAAAGCAATATTTTGGGAGCTCTTCAATGGGACTTGTTGACCTTCTTATTTGCAGCCATTTGATGAGTTGTTTGTCGAGGAGTTCATTGCAACTTTGTGCAACGTTTTGTTACAGACCTTTGGGCAGCGTTTTCAATCATTGCAGCACCATGGGGTGGGACATCTGTCCCAGTGTTGATGAGGACATTTGCCCCAGTGGGTGCAGCAGTGATGAACTTTTTATGCTGTCCCTTTTTCCGTTTACTTTGTCCTAGGCATCTATATCAAAATAAAAAAATAAAAATATTTGAACCCAAATTAAAATTACAACGATGAGCGTTGACAACCACATGCAGACATAATTTACAACCCACAGCGCCACACTGATATGTTGACCGAAATAAGAGAACGGTACTTCAGTAAATAGAATATTCAATGTGTAGAATGAAAATTTAAAGCACAAAGGTAATGGATAGTTGTGAAAAAATGTGAAATTGAGAGCCAGTTCTTTTCTGCATGCAATAACGTTGTGCCAAAGCGTTACTTTAGCCTGTACCAGCAAGCAACTGGTTGCACAAAACCAAAAAAAAAACAGTACCAATTGATGCAAAACGATCTGGGCAGCATTTAATGAAAAAATTTAAATATTCGGATATATGTTTTTTTGATTATCCGCATCGATGTCAATAAATGCCCACATCAAGCATGTGTACCTCATATGTAGATGGACAAAAATATTAGGCATTCTTCCATATCCCAAAGTGTTTCTGTTCCAGGGTTAGTCATACCTATTCAATTGTTCACACACAACTTGGATACAGGTGGAAGCCATTTGTCCCATCAATGCTGTGCTATATTGCGTACCCCATTATTACTATCAATCATTTTACCAAGTTAAATTCACTGCTGGTGGGGATGAGCAGGTGGTATTGAGGATAAGAGTGGAGCAGCAGATAAATCACAACCAGCGTCTTGTATCTTTATAACAGGATGCAGTGTTTGTCCATCATTTGGCATTCTCCCCAAGAAGTGGTTGCACAAAGTTGAGATAACGTTCCATATAATGAACAAGTAGAAGGCGCATACCTCTGCCATGCAATGCTGATCCACGAGAACATATCAGGGCCATTGTATTTTTTAATATGTTATCCAGTACTATATCATTTTTGACCCCATCTCTCAATGGTTTGGAATCACTTTTTTAAAATAAATAAATGCCTCAGATTTTCACAAAAAATTAATCGATTCTTCCTTGTCACACATCCAGTATGCCACGAAGTTTCATCAAAATCCGTCCCAACATTTGAGATAGCGTGCTATACATCTTTTTGCCCTGATTTCTCAATGCTGGGCGAAAGAAAAGAAAAAAACCTCTGTGGCGGAGGTAAAAATCATTCATTACATGATAAAATGGTCAAAGAAAACAGAAAATATGCTCACGTGCCCTCTTATTTCGTATAACATTTCACAAATATACAATTTCCCAAAATATATTTTTTGCGTGGTGCTCGTCATGATCCATTACAAATAGCATCGGTATATCAATGGAATGTGACTTCACAGTGTTTCTCATTCTTAGAATTAAAACTTTAAAAATAAAATGAAATAAATAAATACCAACATCTGTCCTAATGCTCACATGGATAAGGAGCAACAGTCACTCAAAACCCCCTCCAATCCTTTATTTTTTTTAAATGCCATGAACAATATTTAGTACATCAAGGTGATGAAGTTGTGATGAATTTGAGCGCGAAGTTTGTCGCGAAGTTTTGTGCGAAGTTTGATTGAAATTCTAAATGTAGTTTTGGAGAGAACACAGAAAATACCTATTTTTGGTGGGTGAACTTCCCCCCCCCTCCCCCCTACACTCCCTTAACAAGCGCAGATTTCGATGCAGACAATAAGCTGTCACATCACGGGTGAAGAATGTTGTCAAGTTTTATCAAAAATCATGTGTGCAGTTCCGAGGATCGCGGAAAATACCTATTTTGGAGGGTGAACCCCCCACCAATCAACCCCCCCTCCCCAACCAACCCCCCTCCCCAACCAACCAACCCCACGCCACCAACCAACCCCATGCCACCAACACCCCACCCCACCACACCCAAACAAACATCCCCCACCAACGAACCAACCCCCCCACAACCAAACTGCACCCCCTCAACCAACCAACCCCCCCACCCAACCAACCCCCCAACAACCAACTCCACCCCCCCAACAACTCCACCCCCCACCCTCCCACCAACCCAACCAACCCCCCACACCAACCAACCCCCCCCCCACCAACCCCCCCAACACAACCAACCCCCCCCAACACAACCAACCCCCCACCCACCCATCCAACCCCCCCCCAACCAACCCCCCCACCCGAACCCCAATCAACACCCCCCCCCCACCAACCCTGAAGTTGGTTTGGTCCATTTCATAAGGACTGAAGTGTTTACGGACTCACTCACTGACTCAATCACCGACAGACACTGCTCCATTGCATCAGCTCACCTGACGAAAATTAATGTCAGCTTATACAGTAGGGGCTTGTGCCCAAGAGCTTGCAAGACACTTTATATAACCATAATTATAATGTAAATAACAAAGTCTTACCTTCAGGGTAAATGAAGTACGAAACACAAAGCACTCCCTCCAATGAAGTGGTTGCTGGTTCTGTGTGAAACAAAATGGACGCCTTTCACAATCGATTTAAACCACGCCAACACGAGTCTGGCATAATTAAACCATTTAAAACTTACGGTTTGCTTGAAGAGGTACCTCAAGAACCGACCTAAAATAGAAGATCGGATTTTACGTACAACATTCCGGATAATACCATTAACACACAAGGATCGTAAACCAGCAGATTTATTCATTCGAGAAAGGAAGCCATTTTACGCTTTATATTCACACAACTGACTATAAACCTTAATCCACACATCTCAGTAAAGCCCAACTCATAAATAATTTAATGATTTTATCCGATTTTGTGAGATTGCAATTTAACGTTCATTTACCTCAGACAACACAAATAACCACGAGAGAAATTTAACAACAAAAAAAAATTCTCCAATTTCATCATCTTTCGATCCAACGTGTCTGAGGTAAACTCCCGAAACCATGTCTGAGGTAAAAATGACTCCCGAAAAACCATATTCTTTGTGAATAAAAATTCCCAGTTAATAGATTAAAATGAATGTGACCACACAAGTGGCGTGCACACACGTGGTGCAAACACGTGCTGCACACACGTGCTGCACACACGTGCTGCACACACGTGCTGCACACACGTGCTGCACACCGTCAAGAAAGCTCTCCTTCAGGTAGTTTTGTTAAATAATCTTCCTATTGTAATCGAATTTGTTTTCGCTGAATGTTAAGCTCACATGGATGAGGAGCAAGTCACTCAATCTGTACAGTGATGGGAGCAGGAGCAAGTCACTTCCGATCATACAAAATGTCAACAAGTGTGGGGGGAATTATCATATATATATATATATAGATACTCCACATCTTTTAATCCAGTTCGAAAGAGCACACGGAGCATTAGACAAATAAAATAATAATTAAATAATGCTACGTGGCGAATTTTAAAAAATAAATCGATTATAAAATGCCATCTATTAAAAATCGAAAACTGAATCTTTTGACTTAACATGTGAGGTAAGCGATGAAATTCACAATTTGTTGAGAAAATTAATCGACAGATTTATTGAGGTAAAACAGTTGCGGGCCGATTGCGGCTGACATTTCCTGGGTTTCTGCGTACGCATGCTGAGAATTCTGGGGTGCAATACGTCATTTGAAAGTGCAATATTGCATATAATCATCGTATTATCGTATACTAGAATCATCCGCTCTCTAATTAATTGAACGGCCATATACTATTATTCTGATTCAAAGGTGTAATTCAAAATACCTCTCCAAAATACCTCTCACTTCAGGAATTCAATACACCTCACAGCACTGGGAAACATAGTGACAGAAATTCTGCAAGGTAGGATTGTATTACCCTCCCCCGCTTAAGGCGGTGCAACATGATGCACATTACATGGAAAATTTGTATCTCCCCACTCCAAGGATAAAAAAACACCCCGATGCAACCATAGGGGTCATGTTAATCCTATGTAGCAAGTCTGGATGTAATCAGCAACAGAACTGTAAGAGGAGCAGCATGAAACACACACACACCACACACACACACACACACACACACACCACACCACACACCGACCAGTCTGCAAATTATCGTAAGATGTGTGTAGTATACTGTAAGTTGCTGTGCAATTCCATAAATCAATAATCATATATGCATTGCTGTGTGATTGTGTTATACTGTATATCATCACATCATCATATATGTGTGTAGAGATGGATTGCTGTGAAATAACATAAATCAACACAGTATTCATATCATATTGTATCTGCATCATATCCTATACCTTAGCAGGCCTTAACAGTTCAGTGACAATTATGCTGACAAAGGACATTCCGAGCAAACTCCCAAAATATTCCACAAATATTCCACAGTGAATTCCTTCACAACGTCCGGGTAGAATCAGGTTATCTGCTGATATATGTACATATTTTTCCTTTTTTCATGGCAAATGGTTCCGATGATACAGACTGTTCTGCTTTAGTGGTACAGTGAATGCGAGTGGCCAAAAATGTGTTTAAAATTACCTAGGAAACCCTCAAATATTGCGTGGTTACATTTCTGGGAAATGCCACGACAGTGAAAACCAAAAGCCAACGGAGAAAAATGGGTGTGGGGTTGTTCCTGGGCTTCGAGAAAATAGCAGAGGAAGGTGGTGGCAGCTAAAAATAAACAAGTCACAATGAAAATAAAGTATTATACAACAAATATAAAGCATATTAATATGAAATAAACATGTAAATAAAAAAATCCTATATGTATACGTCTAATATATATATATATTATATAATATATATATATAATATATGTATATAGTCATTTCCTGTCTGTGCCACAAGCACCACCCATTCGAGAGGACATGCCTCACTCTTCCACCCCAGCATCACAGCACCACCTTTAGCCAGGCAGTCTGTTCCCTCCAGGGGCTCATAAATTTCCGCCATCTTTTTCGCTCCGCATAGCTCTGAGGCTAACAGACAATGATGAACAACTTCTGAGGCTTCATTGGCGATGGTTTACATTTGAGACCGAACAATGCGCCTTCTCTCATTATATAAAGGTACCGTTTGAGGTCACAAAGGTTCATTTTGATTACAACTCATGCAGAGAAACAAGGGTAATGCATGTCTTCTTTGAGCAATCATGGCAACGGTCTCTTATACATTGACCAAAGAAGGTACATTCTCATAATAGGCCATGGGCCAGAACTGGAATTTTTGTCCACGGTACCATCCGAGAGAATAATGCTCATTATACTTTTTGGCACGGTTTACATCTCTCCAGTCAGAAACTATGTGATAGCCTTGCATTGGTGGTAGGCTTTTGTGTGTTAATAGCTGTTTCGTAACCCCATCCCATAATAAACTTTTCTGGAAACCGGCGTAAGACAGAAGACATTCTATTTAAAACTAATGGTTCTCTCTTATATAGGCTATATCTTCTTGAAAATTGTTAGGCACGTAGCTCATGTTATTTGCTTTTCAAAACAGTTGTAAAACTAGCCTAGCATTTAGTGTTTGCAATTACAATACTGATAGTCCAGTGCTGATTTCCTTGCAGAACATATGATTTGTTTTCATAAAAAGTTTACAGAAGTTTTTGCCCATACCCTAATTAATGGATACCATGTTTAAATACGTGAATTGAAGAAAATTTAATCATAAACTAAAATCACAAAAATATATTTAAAGTTAGCGTGTGCATTATAAATTTTATTGTTTTATTGTTACCCCACCCTCAAAAACGAAAAATTAATGAAATGAAGGAAAAATTGTTACTTTTAGTTTTTTCTTCATACATGCAACAAATACATTATAAAACATCTTAAATGATTTGAAGTTCATGATTTTATGTATGATTTAAATGACCAGTACTGTGGCCGAGGATGGAAGATGGAGAAGTAAGAAGGGTTGAACAGTTGGTTGTGCACTTGGATGGCAGATGGTCAGCAGCACCTGAGGCAGTTGCTTGATTTATTGGCTTGCAATTGAAAAGGAAGTGTTCACTACCAAAAATGTGTGTGTTTGATCAAAACGGAACTGAACTGGCACTGATATGGCAGACTGCCATCCATCTTGAGTCAGACGATGGGGAAAGCTTCGATGAGGATATTGAAGATGGATAATGATTATGATTTTTAAGTTCATCTTGAACATTTTTATCATTACAATCAGTGCATATGATCAGAGATGTCTTAGAAACTATAAAGGACCAGTCTTTAGTTCATTAGACAAATATTGTTTATCAGCAACAACATTTGCCTAGTTCATGGCCTTGTTAGTGTGGAAAAACCACATTTGTGTTTCGATTCTGTAATTTTATGCCCGACAACAGAAGATAGTTTTTCCTTTCACCTTTGACTCATTCATCAGATTGCACATGATTAACCATCTTGCTACTGTCTTATTGGTTTATATTGTGTTATAAAGGTGTTTGATACCTTCTATGTGCATTATGAGTATCTAAATCCCTGAAATCCTGTATTTTTTTGAGAAAATTACAGGTAAAAAACATTAATCTTGTCATGAAATGCTATCATTTACCTTTGTTTGATTTCTTGGAAAGTATCCTTCAATAACAACAGGGAAAATATCATGACATTGAACCAAACTACATAAACCGTACAAATTAGGTATTTTTTCATTTGGGGTGGGGTAACATTGTCTGCTATACTGATCTTAACATACAAACATACAAAAACAAATTTTTGATTTTAGGGATTTCTTAATAAAATTGCCACTAAACACAATGTAATTACATTGTTCCAGAACTTTTATTTACTTTCCACATAAATGAAGTAGACAAATACTTTTATAAAGGTGGTATTGATTTATTCACACAGGAAATAGACACTGATATATGTGTCACCAATGGACATACCTTTCAACCTAGGAATGTTGTGCACTTTTTGTTGAGAAGCAAATGATCCTAGCAAAAGGCGAGACAAATTTCAATGTCAAGTTTGACTGAAAAAAAAATGCTGTTAAGTTGGAAGTGGGATGTCTTACCTTCTACTGGCCATTTTGCACAAAAGCTTATTTAAGGGAGGCATATAAACAGGTGATAACACCACAAAAAGCTACCACCGATGCAATACTGTCACATATTTTCTTACTCTCGGGGTGCCCTTGCCAAAAATCACGAGAATTATTCCCCCCAGGTGGTACGACCAACCCTACTGGCTCATGGACAATAATGCAGAGGAAAGAATATTGTGAAGTCTTGAAGAAACAAAAAAACTTTTGATTTGGGACCTAATGTTTCAGGATTGAATAGTGTGCAAGTACAAGATTTATAAACAAAGTGGATTTCACATGTGTATGTACATGTAATTCACATGTTATGTGAAGTAAATAAACATTAGAGACATACGTAATTCATTAGCCAGGCAGCCGGGAAATATGTTCTTATTCTTTATGAGGTATTATGTACACATACACATTAAAGAAATAATGTACACATCCATTTTAAAGTTATATTAAATGTACACCCACTGTAAAGTTATATTATATGTACATGTACACTTTAAAGTTGTATGAAATGTACAAGTACACTTTAAAGGACACAACAAAGGGGAAGAAGAAACACACAATCTTATATATAATGAAAATAAAGCCTAACTCACTAATGGCCCTGGCAATACCAGTTCATTCAACAAATGGAACAGGTGAGGACTGCAGGCAAGCACAAGGTTGGCTTGGATAGGTGGTATGGTTGTGCAGGTTGCATGGCACAGGTAAAGGTGGCTTGGAGCATAATGGCAATGATTACGAATGGCTATGAGTGATGATGTGAGCAGTCTGATCTCTCTGACACATCCTCTTCAGGCAGTGACCAGAGAGAGGGAGGAAAGATGTTGGCTCTCCAAAGTTCTGACTCCAACTGCTCTCATGGTTTTCCACAGAGGCCCTTGCCTCTGCACGGTAGTTCTCTGGTCCACCCGAAGTACACGGCGAGCCATCATTGCTGCCCCCTCTGGTGGGTGGTATCAAATGCTCCGTCGTTGCCACCCCTCTCCAAGGGTCTGCAGTTGACTTACCATCATGCTTGCATTCCACCAACCAGTTTGTGATATGTCCCATGGAAAGTACAGTATGTAGCGCTTTTGGTGTGCCTTTGTGCCCAAGTCCTCCACCTGACCTCGCCTGACACAGGAGGTTACATGGATACAATTTTACTCTTTCTGCTTTAAAGTGTTACAATCACCGCCTCCTTGGTGTGTGATAACAAGATGACCTATGTCTACAGATATCCAATACAAGAGTAATCTAAGCTACACAATTCACACAGTCCATACCAACGTCTTAATGCAATCTAGCTATGGATCCCTCCATCCACACGTACCAATATGTATTAATGTTCAAGTATGTAAGTGAAGTCTTCCAATTTTTACATGTGTGATTCATGTGCAAATGCCTCCATGAGCCTTGAACCACAGTTCAAAAGTTGTACTAATTGCATACTTTCATATTAGGTCAGTTATTTTCCACATTGCAAGTGCTTAAGTTGATAAACGAGAATTTCCTTCTTTCTTACGAACTATCCAAGTGACATCCACCAGGCCACAGCAATGGCCCATTTGGTGTTATATTTGATTGCTCTACTTGGGGTTTGGCAAATAGTGATGGACTATTGGTCAGCAAGGAATGCTCAGTCTTAAGTGAGGTTTGAGCAAAAAGGTCTCTGCCATTGCTTTTCGTCAAAATTCTCCCAATGATACATGATGTGGAAGTGCTTCAATCACTAGGTAGGTACATCGTTTAAAGTGATAATTACCTTGAAAATTACTTTTTGCATTTATCTCAGTAACTGTAATGAGACAAAACTGGACACTAACTCATAGTATTGTTTTGAATATTGATCTTGTAAAATGTGCATGGTTTTCAAACCTTCCAGATCTAATTACAAATTCTGATCATGCAGTGTGAGAAGTAGAGAAAAGCGGGGGCTGAGGTTGTTGTAATCTTTAGTCTGAAGATGAATTGATTACATTTGCAGAAAAACTGGCAAACCGAAATGTAAGTGGAAAACTTGGGTAGCAAGGAAGCGTGGCGAGCTCACCTCTTTTAAAAACTTCAAGGTTTTCTTATCTATTTCAAGGTACCATCGGTTTTGGGATTACGACGGGGACAGGTGAAGGTTTTCATGACTTTCTGACAAACTTGCGACCACAGCGTTCTCACTTTTCTATTGAGGAAATATGTGAATGGATATCTTTAATATCTACCAAGTCAAAGTCTTGCGAATGACAATTGACAATCTTTTGTTTCAAAGACGTTCAGAACATATCATGATGGGGAAACAAAGAAACACAAATTCTAATGTGAGGAATGAAATAGCAGATTTGTGCAAAAATCAAATTCAATTCTGTCAAAAAATATACACATTGTGCAACATACTCAAACATCACAAATGAGATAAATTTTATGAATAATAGTGCATTGATTAAGGCAATGCTTGCATTTGAAAATTTGAATGAATCAAAAAAGTCATAAAATTAAATATAGTGATGATTCAATCGCAAAACAGAAATATTCTCAAAATAGAGATATACATACATGCGCTGTTCCGTCAACACAACAGAAAATGTGTTCTGGTGTCATCAAAGGTCATTGGGAAAACTTTTTCAATGTCAAAAAACAATCGGAAACATGAACATCATTGACAGAGTATCTCGAAAATCGCTGTGCGACAAAGATACCCCAAACAAATCTGCCATGCATTTCACAAAAGTAACCCAAGTCAATGTGACCTATCCCTTTTCAAATACCCCCCGAATGGGCATCGATGCTAGTGCTGAAGAAGCCGAACCCTATAATGGATTTTTGTTCGAGCTTTGGGAAAACACATTCAATTTGCAGTTGGGATACCTGGGAATGAAGACCGGAGAATGCACGGGCGAGGAAGACCTCCACCAGGTGGTCTGCATTCACGACGTGTCAGATCTCCGAGTCACATTACAATACTTATGTAGCTGTCTATGCGATAGCACACGCTCTGCACAATATGCGCGCCTGTGTTGGCGGAGATGGACCTTTTGGAATTCCTCCTGCAGTGCCAAATCGCATTTCAAGCCATGCAGGTACATGACAATGAATATGTTGTTTTTTTTGAAATTTCATTATAATCTATATGACTTACATTTTAGCTCATTTTAATTTGCGAGAAGTTTGTTTAAAATACTTTTCCTTCTTTTGAGACTATAATCTCTCTATTCTTTTCTTTCATAACTGCAAAAGTTGAAGCTCCAAATGTTATGAAGCCGTGATTGTACAGTGTCAGAGTTGTTGGCAAAGCATCGTTCAAAGATTAAAATTAAATTAAATTAAAAAACCACCGGAAATATCTGGGCTACTGGATAAAAATCCAACAAGAGAGTCTCCAAGAGTGATGAAAAATTTTGTGTGTAATAAATGTACAGCATGCGGCAATTCAGATAACAAACGCAGAGGATTATTATGTGTTAAAGACCTTTGCACCAAGCGATACAATTCATTACCAGTCTCAAGAACAAAGTCTACATCAGTAGTTATCCAAGGGGAAGCATTTTTATTTTTTTCAAACAATATCGAAGCACAGCTATTGGCAACACATTGTTTACCTTTATTTTCTAAAAAATTGGCATCAC
>JAXMNL010000033.1:325424-335942 GCA_035128595.1 Eptatretus atami | reverse complement strand
CTTGATGGAAAACTACCTCGGATGCAGGCAGCTGAATTGGCAAAAGCAATATTTTGGGAGCTCTTCAATGGGACTTGTTGACCTTCTATATTTGCAGCCATTTGATGAGTTGTTTGTCGAGGAGTTCATTGCAACTTTGTGCAACGTTTTGTTACAGACCTTTGGGCAGCGTTTTCAATCATTGCAGCACCATGGGGTGGGACATCTGTCCCAGTGTTGATGAGGACATTTGCCCCAGTGGGTGCAGCAGTGATGAACTTTTTATGCTGTCCCTTTTTCCGTTTACTTTGTCCTAGGCATCTATATCAAAATAAAAAAATAAAAATATTTGAACCCAAATTAAAATTACAACGATGAGCGTTGACAACCACATGCAGACATAATTTACAACCCACAGCGCCACACTGATATGTTGACCGAAATAAGAGAAGGTACTTCAGTAAATAGAATATTCAATGTGTAGAATGAAAATTTAAAGCACAAAGGTAATGGATAGTTGTGAAAAAATGTGAAATTGAGAGCCAGTTCTTTTCTGCATGCAATAACGTTGTGCCAAAGCGTTACTTTAGCCTGTACCAGCAAGCAACTGGTTGCACAAAACCAAAAAAAAAACAGTACCAATTGATGCAAAACGATCTGGGCAGCATTTAATGAAAAAATTTAAATATTCGGATATATGTTTTTTTGATTATCCGCATCGATGTCAATAAATGCCCACATCAAGCATGTGTACCTCATATGTAGATGGACAAAAATATTAGGCAGTCTTCCATATCCCAAAGTGTTTCTGTTCCAGGGTTAGTCATACCTATTCAATTGTTCACACACAACTTGGATACAGGTGGAAGCCATTTGTCCCATCAATGCTGTGCTATATTGCGTACCCCATTATTACTATCAATCATTTTACCAAGTTAAATTCACTGCTGGTGGGGATGAGCAGGTGGTATTGAGGATAAGAGTGGAGCAGCAGATAAATCACAACCAGCGTCTTGTATCTTTATAACAGGATGCAGTGTTTGTCCATCATTTGGCATTTCCCCAAGAAGTGGTTGCACAAAGTTGAGATAACGTTCCATATAATGAACAAGTAGAAGGCGCATACCTCTGCCATGCAATGCTGATCCACGAGAACATATCAGGGCCATTGTATTTTTTAATATGTTATCCAGTACTATATCATTTTTGACCCCATCTCTCAATGGTTTGGAATCACTTTTTTAAAATAAATAAATGCCTCAGATTTTCACAAAAAATTAATCGATTCTTCCTTGTCACACATCCAGTATGCCACGAAGTTTCATCAAAATCCGTCCCAACATTTGAGATAGCGTGCTATACATCTTTTTGCCCTGATTTCTCAATGCTGGGCGAAAGAAAAGAAAAAAACCTCTGTGGCGGAGGTAAAAATCATTCATTACATGATAAAATGGTCAAAGAAAACAGAAAATATGCTCACGTGCCCTCTTATTTCGTATAACATTTCACAAATATACAATCTTCCCAAAATATATTTTTTGCGTGGTGCTCGTCATGATCCATTACAAATAGCATCGGTATATCAATGGAATGTGACTTCACAGTGTTTCTCATTCTTAGAATTAAAACTTTAAAAATAAAATGAAATAAATAAATACCAACATCTGTCCTAATGCTCACATGGATAAGGAGCAACAGTCACTCAAAACCCCCTCCAATCCTTTATTTTTTTTAAATGCCATGAACAATATTTAGTACATCAAGGTGATGAAGTTGTGATGAATTTGAGCGCGAAGTTTGTCGCGAAGTTTTGTGCGAAGTTTGATTGAAATTCTAAATGTAGTTTTGGAGAGAACACAGAAAATACCTATTTTTGGTGGGTGAACTTCCCCCCCCCTCCCCCCTACACTCCCTTAACAAGCGCAGATTTCGATGCAGACAATAAGCTGTCACATCACGGGTGAAGAATGTTGTCAAGTTTTATCAAAAATCATGTGTGCAGTTCCGAGGATCGCGGAAAATACCTATTTTGGAGGGTGAACCCCCCACCAATCAACCCCCCCTCCCCAACCAACCCCCCTCCCCAACCAACCAACCCCACGCCACCAACCAACCCCATGCCACCAACACCCCACCCCACCACACCCAAACAAACATCCCCCACCAACGAACCAACCCCCCCACAACCAAACTGCACCCCCTCAACCAACCAACCCCCCCACCCAACCAACCCCCCAACAACCAACTCCACCCCCCCAACAACTCCACCCCCCACCCTCCCACCAACCCAACCAACCCCCCACACCAACCAACCCCCCCCCCACCAACCCCCCCAACACAACCAACCCCCCCCAACACAACCAACCCCCCACCCACCCATCCAACCCCCCCCCAACCAACCCCCCCACCCGAACCCCAATCAACACCCCCCCCCCACCAACCCTGAAGTTGGTTTGGTCCATTTCATAAGGACTGAAGTGTTTACGGACTCACTCACTGACTCAATCACCGACAGACACTGCTCCATTGCATCAGCTCACCTGACGAAAATTAATGTCAGCTTATACAGTAGGGGCTTGTGCCCAAGAGCTTGCAAGACACTTTATATAACCATAATTATAATGTAAATAACAAAGTCTTACCTTCAGGGTAAATGAAGTACGAAACACAAAGCACTCCCTCCAATGAAGTGGTTGCTGGTTCTGTGTGAAACAAAATGGACGCCTTTCACAATCGATTTAAACCACGCCAACACGAGTCTGGCATAATTAAACCATTTAAAACTTACGGTTTGCTTGAAGAGGTACCTCAAGAACCGACCTAAAATAGAAGATCGGATTTTACGTACAACATTCCGGATAATACCATTAACACACAAGGATCGTAAACCAGCAGATTTATTCATTCGAGAAAGGAAGCCATTTTACGCTTTATATTCACACAACTGACTATAAACCTTAATCCACACATCTCAGTAAAGCCCAACTCATAAATAATTTAATGATTTTATCCGATTTTGTGAGATTGCAATTTAACGTTCATTTACCTCAGACAACACAAATAACCACGAGAGAAATTTAACAACAAAAAAAAATTCTCCAATTTCATCATCTTTCGATCCAACGTGTCTGAGGTAAACTCCCGAAACCATGTCTGAGGTAAAAATGACTCCCGAAAAACCATATTCTTTGTGAATAAAAATTCCCAGTTAATAGATTAAAATGAATGTGACCACACAAGTGGCGTGCACACACGTGGTGCAAACACGTGCTGCACACACGTGCTGCACACACGTGCTGCACACACGTGCTGCACACACGTGCTGCACACCGTCAAGAAAGCTCTCCTTCAGGTAGTTTTGTTAAATAATCTTCCTATTGTAATCGAATTTGTTTTCGCTGAATGTTAAGCTCACATGGATGAGGAGCAAGTCACTCAATCTGTACAGTGATGGGAGCAGGAGCAAGTCACTTCCGATCATACAAAATGTCAACAAGTGTGGGGGGAATTATAATATATATATATATATAGATACTCCACATCTTTTAATCCAGTTCGAAAGAGCACACGGAGCATTAGACAAATAAAATAATAATTAAATAATGCTACGTGGCGAATTTTAAAAAATAAATCGATTATAAAATGCCATCTATTAAAAATCGAAAACTGAATCTTTTGACTTAACATGTGAGGTAAGCGATGAAATTCACAATTTGTTGAGAAAATTAATCGACAGATTTATTGAGGTAAAACAGTTGCGGGCCGATTGCGGCTGACATTTCCTGGGTTTCTGCGTACGCATGCTGAGAATTCTGGGGTGCAATACGTCATTTGAAAGTGCTATATTGCATATAATCATCGTATTATCGTATACTAGAATCATCCGCTCTCTAATTAATTGAACGGCCATATACTATTATTCTGATTCAAAGGTGTAATTCAAAATACCTCTCCAAAATACCTCTCACTTCAGGAATTCAATACACCTCACAGCACTGGGAAACATAGTGACAGAAATTCTGCAAGGTAGGATTGTATTACCCTCCCCCGCTTAAGGCGGTGCAACATGATGCACATTACATGGAAAATTTGTATCTCCCCACTCCAAGGATAAAAAAACACCCCGATGCAACCATATGGGTCATGTTAATCCTATGTAGCAAGTCTGGATGTAATCAGCAACAGAACTGTAAGAGGAGCAGCATGAAACACACACACACCACACACACACACACACACACACACACCACACCACACACCGACCAGTCTGCAAATTATCGTAAGATGTGTGTAGTATACTGTAAGTTGCTGTGCAATTCCATAAATCAATAATCATATATGCATTGCTGTGTGATTGTGTTATACTGTATATCATCACATCATCATATATGTGTGTAGAGATGGATTGCTGTGAAATAACATAAATCAACACAGTATTCATATCATATTGTATCTGCATCATATCCTATACCTTAGCAGGCCTTAACAGTTCAGTGACAATTATGCTGACAAAGGACATTCCGAGCAAACTCCCAAAATATTCCACAAATATTCCACAGTGAATTCCTTCACAACGTCCGGGTAGAATCAGGTTATCTGCTGATATATGTACATATTTTTCCTTTTTTCATGGCAAATGGTTCCGATGATACAGACTGTTCTGCTTTAGTGGTACAGTGAATGCGAGTGGCCAAAAATGTGTTTAAAATTACCTAGGAAACCCTCAAATATTGCGTGGTTACATTTCTGGGAAATGCCACGACAGTGAAAACCAAAAGCCAACGGAGAAAAATGGGTGTGGGGTTGTTCCTGGGCTTCGAGAAAATAGCAGAGGAAGGTGGTGGCAGCTAAAAATAAACAAGTCACAATGAAAATAAAGTATTATACAACAAATATAAAGCATATTAATATGAAATAAACATGTAAATAAAATAAATCCTATATGTATACGTCTAATATATATATATATTATATAATATATATATATAATATATGTATATAGTCATTTCCTGTCTGTGCCACAAGCACCACCCATTCGAGAGGACATGCCTCACTCTTCCACCCCAGCATCACAGCACCACCTTTAGCCAGGCAGTCTGTTCCCTCCAGGGGCTCATAAATTTCCGCCATCTTTTTCGCTCCGCATAGCTCTGAGGCTAACAGACAATGATGAACAACTTCTGAGGCTTCATTGGCGATGGTTTACATTTGAGACCGAACAATGCGCCTTCTCTCATTATATAAAGGTACCGTTTGAGGTCACAAAGGTTCATTTTGATTACAACTCATGCAGAGAAACAAGGGTAATGCATGTCTTCTTTGAGCAATCATGGCAACGGTCTCTTATACATTGACCAAAGAAGGTACATTCTCATAATAGGCCATGGGCCAGAACTGGAATTTTTGTCCACGGTACCATCCGAGAGAATAATGCTCATTATACTTTTTGGCACGGTTTACATCTCTCCAGTCAGAAACTATGTGATAGCCTTGCATTGGTGGTAGGCTTTTGTGTGTTAATAGCTGTTTCGTAACCCCATCCCATAATAAACTTTTCTGGAAACCGGCGTAAGACAGAAGACATTCTATTTAAAACTAATGGTTCTCTCTTATATAGGCTATATCTTCTTGAAAATTGTTAGGCACGTAGCTCATGTTATTTGCTTTTCAAAACAGTTGTAAAACTAGCCTAGCATTTAGTGTTTGCAATTACAATACTGATAGTCCAGTGCTGATTTCCTTGCAGAACATATGATTTGTTTTCATAAAAAGTTTACAGAAGTTTTTGCCCATACCCTAATTAATGGATACCATGTTTAAATACGTGAATTGAAGAAAATTTAATCATAAACTAAAATCACAAAAATATATTTAAAGTTAGCGTGTGCATTATAAATTTTATTGTTTTATTGTTACCCCACCCTCAAAAACGAAAAATTAATGAAATGAAGGAAAAATTGTTACTTTTAGTTTTTTCTTCATACATGCAACAAATACATTATAAAACATCTTAAATGATTTGAAGTTCATGATTTTATGTATGATTTAAATGACCAGTACTGTGGCCGAGGATGGAAGAGGAGAAGTAAGAAGGGTTGAACAGTTGGTTGTGCACTTGGATGGCAGATGGTCAGCAGCACCTGAGGCAGTTGCTTGATTTATTGGCTTGCAATTGAAAAGGAAGTGTTCACTACCAAAAATGTGTGTGTTTGATCAAAACGGAACTGAACTGGCACTGATATGGCAGACTGCCATCCATCTTGAGTCAGACGATGGGGAAAGCTTCGATGAGGATATTGAAGATGGATAATGATTATGATTTTTAAGTTCATCTTGAACATTTTTATCATTACAATCAGTGCATATGATCAGAGATGTCTTAGAAACTATAAAGGACCAGTCTTTAGTTCATTAGACAAATATTGTTTATCAGCAACAACATTTGCCTAGTTCATGGCCTTGTTAGTGTGGAAAAACCACATTTGTGTTTCGATTCTGTAATTTTATGCCCGACAACAGAAGATAGTTTTTCCTTTCACCTTTGACTCATTCATCAGATTGCACATGATTAACCATCTTGCTACTGTCTTATTGGTTATATTGTGTTATAAAGGTGTTTGATACCTTCTATGTGCATTATGAGTATCTAAATCCCTGAAATCCTGTATTTTTTTGAGAAAATTACAGGTAAAAAACATTAATCTTGTCATGAAATGCTATCATTTACCTTTGTTTGATTTCTTGGAAAGTATCCTTCAATAACAACAGGGAAAATATCATGACATTGAACCAAACTACATAAACCGTACAAATTAGGTATTTTTTCAGTTTGGGGTGGGGTAACATTGTCTGCTATACTGATCTTAACATACAAACATACAAAAACAAATTTTTGATTTTAGGGATTTCTTAATAAAATTGCCACTAAACACAATGTAATTACATTGTTCCAGAACTTTTATTTACTTTCCACATAAATGAAGTAGACAAATACTTTTATAAAGGTGGTATTGATTTATCACACAGGAAATAGACACTGATATATGTGTCACCAATGGACATACCTTTCAACCTAGGAATGTTGTGCACTTTTTGTTGAGAAGCAAATGATCCTAGCAAAAGGCGAGACAAATTTCAATGTCAAGTTTGACTGAAAAAAAAATGCTGTTAAGTTGGAAGTGGGATGTCTTACCTTCTACTGGCCATTTTGCACAAAAGCTTATTTAAGGGAGGCATATAAACAGGTGATAACACCACAAAAAGCTACCACCGATGCAATACTGTCACATATTTTCTTACTCTCGGGGTGCCCTTGCCAAAAATCACGAGAATTATTCCCCCCAGGTGGTACGACCAACCCTACTGGCTCATGGACAATAATGCAGAGGAAAGAATATTGTGAAGTCTTGAAGAAACAAAAAAACTTTTGATTTGGGACCTAATGTTTCAGGATTGAATAGTGTGCAAGTACAAGATTTATAAACAAAGTGGATTTCACATGTGTATGTACATGTAATTCACATGTTATGTGAAGTAAATAAACATTAGAGACATACGTAATTCATTAGCCAGGCAGCCGGGAAATATGTTCTTATTCTTTATGAGGTATTATGTACACATACACATTAAAGAAATAATGTACACATCCATTTTAAAGTTATATTAAATGTACACCCACTGTAAAGTTATATTATATGTACATGTACACTTTAAAGTTGTATGAAATGTACAAGTACACTTTAAAGGACACAACAAAGGGGAAGAAGAAACACACAATCTTATATATAATGAAAATAAAGCCTAACTCACTAATGGCCCTGGCAATACCAGTTCATTCAACAAATGGAACAGGTGAGGACTGCAGGCAAGCACAAGGTTGGCTTGGATAGGTGGTATGGTTGTGCAGGTTGCATGGCACAGGTAAAGGTGGCTTGGAGCATAATGGCAATGATTACGAATGGCTATGAGTGATGATGTGAGCAGTCTGATCTCTCTGACACATCCTCTTCAGGCAGTGACCAGAGAGAGGGAGGAAAGATGTTGGCTCTCCAAAGTTCTGACTCCAACTGCTCTCATGGTTTTCCACAGAGGCCCTTGCCTCTGCACGGTAGTTCTCTGGTCCACCCGAAGTACACGGCGAGCCATCATTGCTGCCCCCTCTGGTGGGTGGTATCAAATGCTCCGTCGTTGCCACCCCTCTCCAAGGGTCTGCAGTTGACTTACCATCATGCTTGCATTCCACCAACCAGTTTGTGATATGTCCCATGGAAAGTACAGTATGTAGCGCTTTTGGTGTGCCTTTGTGCCCAAGTCCTCCACCTGACCTCGCCTGACACAGGAGGTTACATGGATACAATTTTACTCTTTCTGCTTTAAAGTGTTACAATCACCGCCTCCTTGGTGTGTGATAACAAGATGACCTATGTCTACAGATATCCAATACAAGAGTAATCTAAGCTACACAATTCACACAGTCCATACCAACGTCTTAATGCAATCTAGCTATGGATCCCTCCATCCACACGTACCAATATGTATTAATGTTCAAGTATGTAAGTGAAGTCTCCAATTTTTACATGTGTGATTCATGTGCAAATGCCTCCATGAGCCTTGAACCACAGTTCAAAAGTTGTACTAATTGCATACTTTCATATTAGGTCAGTTATTTTCCACATTGCAAGTGCTTAAGTTGATAAACGAGAATTTCCTTCTTTCTTACGAACTATCCAAGTGACATCCACCAGGCCACAGCAATGGCCCATTTGGTGTTATATTTGATTGCTCTACTTGGGGTTTGGCAAATAGTGATGGACTATTGGTCAGCAAGGAATGCTCAGTCTTAAGTGAGGTTTGAGCAAAAAGGTCTCTGCCATTGCTTTTCGTCAAAATTCTCCCAATGATACATGATGTGGAAGTGCTTCAATCACTAGGTAGGTACATCGTTTAAAGTGATAATTACCTTGAAAATTACTTTTTGCATTTATCTCAGTAACTGTAATGAGACAAAACTGGACACTAACTCATAGTATTGTTTTGAATATTGATCTTGTAAAATGTGCATGGTTTTCAAACCTTCCAGATCTAATTACAAATTCTGATCATGCAGTGTGAGAAGTAGAGAAAAGCGGGGGCTGAGGTTGTTGTAATCTTTAGTCTGAAGATGAATTGATTACATTTGCAGAAAAACTGGCAAACCGAAATGTAAGTGGAAAACTTGGGTAGCAAGGAAGCGTGGCGAGCTCACCTCTTTTAAAAACTTCAAGGTTTTCTTATCTATTTCAAGGTACCATCGGTTTTGGGATTACGACGGGGACAGGTGAAGGTTTTCATGACTTTCTGACAAACTTGCGACCACAGCGTTCTCACTTTTCTATTGAGGAAATATGTGAATGGATATCTTTAATATCTACCAAGTCAAAGTCTTGCGAATGACAATTGACAATCTTTTGTTTCAAAGACGTTCAGAACATATCATGATGGGGAAACAAAGAAACACAAATTCTAATGTGAGGAATGAAATAGCAGATTTGTGCAAAAATCAAATTCAATTCTGTCAAAAAATATACACATTGTGCAACATACTCAAACATCACAAATGAGATAAATTTTATGAATAATAGTGCATTGATTAAGGCAATGCTTGCATTTGAAAATTTGAATGAATCAAAAAAGTCATAAAATTAAATATAGTGATGATTCAATCGCAAAACAGAAATATTCTCAAAATAGAGATATACATACATGCGCTGTTCCGTCAACACAACAGAAAATGTGTTCTGGTGTCATCAAAGGTCATTGGGAAAACTTTTTCAATGTCAAAAAACAATCGGAAACATGAACATCATTGACAGAGTATCTCGAAAATCGCTGTGCGACAAAGATACCCCAAACAAATCTGCCATGCATTTCACAAAAGTAACCCAAGTCAATGTGACCTATCCCTTTTCAAATACCCCCCGAATGGGCATCGATGCTAGTGCTGAAGAAGCCGAACCCTATAATGGATTTTTGTTCGAGCTTTGGGAAAACACATTCAATTTGCAGTTGGGATACCTGGGAATGAAGACCGGAGAATGCACGGGCGAGGAAGACCTCCACCAGGTGGTCTGCATTCACGACGTGTCAGATCTCCGAGTCACATTACAATACTTATGTAGCTGTCTATGCGATAGCACACGCTCTGCACAATATGCGCGCCTGTGTTGGCGGAGATGGACCTTTTGGAATTCCTCCTGCAGTGCCAAATCCATTTCAAGCCAGCAGGTACATGACAATGAATATGTTGTTTTTTTTGAAATTTCATTATAATCTATATGACTTACATTTTAGCTCATTTTAATTTGCGAGAAGTTTGTTTAAAATACTTTTCCTTCTTTTGAGACTATAATCTCTCTATTCTTTAAAGCAATATTTTGGGAGGCTCTTCAATTGGGACTTGTTGACCTTCTATATTTGCAGCCATTTGATGAGTTGTTTGTCGAGGAGTTTCATTGCAACTTTGTGCAACGTTTTGTACAGACCTTTGGGCAGCGTTTTCAA
>JAXMNL010000033.1:315059-325072 GCA_035128595.1 Eptatretus atami | reverse complement strand
AAAAATGTGAAATTGAGAGCCAGTTCTTTTCTGCATGCAATAACGTTGTGCCAAAGCGTTACTTTAGCCTGTACCAGCAAGCAACTGGTTGCACAAAACCAAAAAAAAAACAGTACCAATTGATGCAAAACGATCTGGGCAGCATTTAATGAAAAAATTTAAATATTCGGATATATGTTTTTTTGATTATCCGCATCGATGTCAATAAATGCCCACATCAAGCATGTGTACCTCATATGTAGATGGACAAAAATATTAGGCATTCTTCCATATCCCAAAGTGTTTCTGTTCCAGGGTTAGTCATACCTATTCAATTGTTCACACACAACTTGGATACAGGTGGAAGCCATTTGTCCCATCAATGCTGTGCTATATTGCGTACCCCATTATTACTATCAATCATTTTACCAAGTTAAATTCACTGCTGGTGGGGATGAGCAGGTGGTATTGAGGATAAGAGTGGAGCAGCAGATAAATCACAACCAGCGTCTTGTATCTTTATAACAGGATGCAGTGTTTGTCCATCATTTGGCATTCTCCCCAAGAAGTGGTTGCACAAAGTTGAGATAACGTTCCATATAATGAACAAGTAGAAGGCGCATACCTCTGCCATGCAATGCTGATCCACGAGAACATATCAGGGCCATTGTATTTTTTAATATGTTATCCAGTACTATATCATTTTTGACCCCATCTCTCAATGGTTTGGAATCACTTTTTTAAAATAAATAAATGCCTCAGATTTTCACAAAAAATTAATCGATTCTTCCTTGTCACACATCCAGTATGCCACGAAGTTTCATCAAAATCCGTCCCAACATTTGAGATAGCGTGCTATACATCTTTTTGCCCTGATTTCTCAATGCTGGGCGAAAGAAAAGAAAAAAACCTCTGTGGCGGAGGTAAAAATCATTCATTACATGATAAAATGGTCAAAGAAAACAGAAAATATGCTCACGTGCCCTCTTATTTCGTATAACATTTCACAAATATACAATCTTCCCAAAATATATTTTTTGCGTGGTGCTCGTCATGATCCATTACAAATAGCATCGGTATATCAATGGAATGTGACTTCACAGTGTTTCTCATTCTTAGAATTAAAACTTTAAAAATAAAATGAAATAAATAAATACCAACATCTGTCCTAATGCTCACATGGATAAGGAGCAACAGTCACTCAAAACCCCCTCCAATCCTTTATTTTTTTTAAATGCCATGAACAATATTTAGTACATCAAGGTGATGAAGTTGTGATGAATTTGGCGCGAAGTTTGTCGCGAAGTTTTGTGCGAAGTTTGATTGAAATTCTAAATGTAGTTTTGGAGAGAACACAGAAAATACCTATTTTTGGTGGGTGAACTTCCCCCCCCCTCCCCCCTACACTCCCTTAACAAGCGCAGATTTCGATGCAGACAATAAGCTGTCACATCACGGGTGAAGAATGTTGTCAAGTTTTATCAAAAATCATGTGTGCAGTTCCGAGGATCGCGGAAAATACCTATTTTGGAGGGTGAACCCCCCACCAATCAACCCCCCCTCCCCAACCAACCCCCCTCCCCAACCAACCAACCCCACGCCACCAACCAACCCCATGCCACCAACACCCCACCCCACCACACCCAAACAAACATCCCCCACCAACGAACCAACCCCCCCACAACCAAACTGCACCCCCTCAACCAACCAACCCCCCCACCCAACCAACCCCCCAACAACCAACTCCACCCCCCCAACAACTCCACCCCCCACCCTCCCACCAACCCAACCAACCCCCCACACCAACCAACCCCCCCCCCACCAACCCCCCCAACACAACCAACCCCCCCCAACACAACCAACCCCCCACCCACCCATCCAACCCCCCCCCAACCAACCCCCCCACCCGAACCCCAATCAACACCCCCCCCCCACCAACCCTGAAGTTGGTTTGGTCCATTTCATAAGGACTGAAGTGTTTACGGACTCACTCACTGACTCAATCACCGACAGACACTGCTCCATTGCATCAGCTCACCTGACGAAAATTAATGTCAGCTTATACAGTAGGGGCTTGTGCCCAAGAGCTTGCAAGACACTTTATATAACCATAATTATAATGTAAATAACAAAGTCTTACCTTCAGGGTAAATGAAGTACGAAACACAAAGCACTCCCTCCAATGAAGTGGTTGCTGGTTCTGTGTGAAACAAAATGGACGCCTTTCACAATCGATTTAAACCACGCCAACACGAGTCTGGCATAATTAAACCATTTAAAACTTACGGTTTGCTTGAAGAGGTACCTCAAGAACCGACCTAAAATAGAAGATCGGATTTTACGTACAACATTCCGGATAATACCATTAACACACAAGGATCGTAAACCAGCAGATTTATTCATTCGAGAAAGGAAGCCATTTTACGCTTTATATTCACACAACTGACTATAAACCTTAATCCACACATCTCAGTAAAGCCCAACTCATAAATAATTTAATGATTTTATCCGATTTTGTGAGATTGCAATTTAACGTTCATTTACCTCAGACAACACAAATAACCACGAGAGAAATTTAACAACAAAAAAAAATTCTCCAATTTCATCATCTTTCGATCCAACGTGTCTGAGGTAAACTCCCGAAACCATGTCTGAGGTAAAAATGACTCCCGAAAAACCATATTCTTTGTGAATAAAAATTCCCAGTTAATAGATTAAAATGAATGTGACCACACAAGTGGCGTGCACACACGTGGTGCAAACACGTGCTGCACACACGTGCTGCACACACGTGCTGCACACACGTGCTGCACACACGTGCTGCACACCGTCAAGAAAGCTCTCCTTCAGGTAGTTTTGTTAAATAATCTTCCTATTGTAATCGAATTTGTTTTCGCTGAATGTTAAGCTCACATGGATGAGGAGCAAGTCACTCAATCTGTACAGTGATGGGAGCAGGAGCAAGTCACTTCCGATCATACAAAATGTCAACAAGTGTGGGGGGAATTATCATATATATATATATATAGATACTCCACATCTTTTAATCCAGTTCGAAAGAGCACACGGAGCATTAGACAAATAAAATAATAATTAAATAATGCTACGTGGCGAATTTTAAAAAATAAATCGATTATAAAATGCCATCTATTAAAAATCGAAAACTGAATCTTTTGACTTAACATGTGAGGTAAGCGATGAAATTCACAATTTGTTGAGAAAATTAATCGACAGATTTATTGAGGTAAAACAGTTGCGGGCCGATTGCGGCTGACATTTCCTGGGTTTCTGCGTACGCATGCTGAGAATTCTGGGGTGCAATACGTCATTTGAAAGTGCATATTGCATATAATCATCGTATTATCGTATACTAGAATCATCCGCTCTCTAATTAATTGAACGGCCATATACTATTATTCTGATTCAAAGGTGTAATTCAAAATACCTCTCCAAAATACCTCTCACTTCAGGAATTCAATACACCTCACAGCACTGGGAAACATAGTGACAGAAATTCTGCAAGGTAGGATTGTATTACCCTCCCCCGCTTAAGGCGGTGCAACATGATGCACATTACATGGAAAATTTGTATCTCCCCACTCCAAGGATAAAAAAACACCCCGATGCAACCATAGGGGTCATGTTAATCCTATGTAGCAAGTCTGGATGTAATCAGCAACAGAACTGTAAGAGGAGCAGCATGAAACACACACACACCACACACACACACACACACACACACACCACACCACACACCGACCAGTCTGCAAATTATCGTAAGATGTGTGTAGTATACTGTAAGTTGCTGTGCAATTCCATAAATCAATAATCATATATGCATTGCTGTGTGATTGTGTTATACTGTATATCATCACATCATCATATATGTGTGTAGAGATGGATTGCTGTGAAATAACATAAATCAACACAGTATTCATATCATATTGTATCTGCATCATATCCTATACCTTAGCAGGCCTTAACAGTTCAGTGACAATTATGCTGACAAAGGACATTCCGAGCAAACTCCCAAAATATTCCACAAATATTCCACAGTGAATTCCTTCACAACGTCCGGGTAGAATCAGGTTATCTGCTGATATATGTACATATTTTTCCTTTTTTCATGGCAAATGGTTCCGATGATACAGACTGTTCTGCTTTAGTGGTACAGTGAATGCGAGTGGCCAAAAATGTGTTTAAAATTACCTAGGAAACCCTCAAATATTGCGTGGTTACATTTCTGGGAAATGCCACGACAGTGAAAACCAAAAGCCAACGGAGAAAAATGGGTGTGGGGTTGTTCCTGGGCTTCGAGAAAATAGCAGAGGAAGGTGGTGGCAGCTAAAAATAAACAAGTCACAATGAAAATAAAGTATTATACAACAAATATAAAGCATATTAATATGAAATAAACATGTAAATAAAATAAATCCTATATGTATACGTCTAATATATATATATATTATATAATATATATATATAATATATGTATATAGTCATTTCCTGTCTGTGCCACAAGCACCACCCATTCGAGAGGACATGCCTCACTCTTCCACCCCAGCATCACAGCACCACCTTTAGCCAGGCAGTCTGTTCCCTCCAGGGGCTCATAAATTTCCGCCATCTTTTTCGCTCCGCATAGCTCTGAGGCTAACAGACAATGATGAACAACTTCTGAGGCTTCATTGGCGATGGTTTACATTTGAGACCGAACAATGCGCCTTCTCTCATTATATAAAGGTACCGTTTGAGGTCACAAAGGTTCATTTTGATTACAACTCATGCAGAGAAACAAGGGTAATGCATGTCTTCTTTGAGCAATCATGGCAACGGTCTCTTATACATTGACCAAAGAAGGTACATTCTCATAATAGGCCATGGGCCAGAACTGGAATTTTTGTCCACGGTACCATCCGAGAGAATAATGCTCATTATACTTTTTGGCAGGTTTACATCTCTCCAGTCAGAAACTATGTGATAGCCTTGCATTGGTGGTAGGCTTTTGTGTGTTAATAGCTGTTTCGTAACCCCATCCCATAATAAACTTTTCTGGAAACCGGCGTAAGACAGAAGACATTCTATTTAAAACTAATGGTTCTCTCTTATATAGGCTATATCTTCTTGAAAATTGTTAGGCACGTAGCTCATGTTATTTGCTTTTCAAAACAGTTGTAAAACTAGCCTAGCATTTAGTGTTTGCAATTACAATACTGATAGTCCAGTGCTGATTTCCTTGCAGAACATATGATTTGTTTTCATAAAAAGTTTACAGAAGTTTTTGCCCATACCCTAATTAATGGATACCATGTTTAAATACGTGAATTGAAGAAAATTTAATCATAAACTAAAATCACAAAAATATATTTAAAGTTAGCGTGTGCATTATAAATTTTATTGTTTTATTGTTACCCCACCCTCAAAAACGAAAAATTAATGAAATGAAGGAAAAATTGTTACTTTTAGTTTTTTCTTCATACATGCAACAAATACATTATAAAACATCTTAAATGATTTGAAGTTCATGATTTTATGTATGATTTAAATGACCAGTACTGTGGCCGAGGATGGAAGAGGAGAAGTAAGAAGGGTTGAACAGTTGGTTGTGCACTTGGATGGCAGATGGTCAGCAGCACCTGAGGCAGTTGCTTGATTTATTGGCTTGCAATTGAAAAGGAAGTGTTCACTACCAAAAATGTGTGTGTTTGATCAAAACGGAACTGAACTGGCACTGATATGGCAGACTGCCATCCATCTTGAGTCAGACGATGGGGAAAGCTTCGATGAGGATATTGAAGATGGATAATGATTATGATTTTTAAGTTCATCTTGAACATTTTTATCATTACAATCAGTGCATATGATCAGAGATGTCTTAGAAACTATAAAGGACCAGTCTTTAGTTCATTAGACAAATATTGTTTATCAGCAACAACATTTGCCTAGTTCATGGCCTTGTTAGTGTGGAAAAACCACATTTGTGTTTCGATTCTGTAATTTTATGCCCGACAACAGAAGATAGTTTTTCCTTTCACCTTTGACTCATTCATCAGATTGCACATGATTAACCATCTTGCTACTGTCTTATTGGTTTATATTGTGTTATAAAGGTGTTTGATACCTTCTATGTGCATTATGAGTATCTAAATCCCTGAAATCCTGTATTTTTTTGAGAAAATTACAGGTAAAAAACATTAATCTTGTCATGAAATGCTATCATTTACCTTTGTTTGATTTCTTGGAAAGTATCCTTCAATAACAACAGGGAAAATATCATGACATTGAACCAAACTACATAAACCGTACAAATTAGGTATTTTTTCATTTTGGGGTGGGGTAACATTGTCTGCTATACTGATCTTAACATACAAACATACAAAAACAAATTTTTGATTTTAGGGATTTCTTAATAAAATTGCCACTAAACACAATGTAATTACATTGTTCCAGAACTTTTATTTACTTTCCACATAAATGAAGTAGACAAATACTTTTATAAAGGTGGTATTGATTTAGTCACACAGGAAATAGACACTGATATATGTGTCACCAATGGACATACCTTTCAACCTAGGAATGTTGTGCACTTTTTGTTGAGAAGCAAATGATCCTAGCAAAAGGCGAGACAAATTTCAATGTCAATTTGACTGAAAAAAAAATGCTGTTAAGTTGGAAGTGGGATGTCTTACCTTCTACTGGCCATTTTGCACAAAAGCTTATTTAAGGGAGGCATATAAACAGGTGATAACACCACAAAAAGCTACCACCGATGCAATACTGTCACATATTTTCTTACTCTCGGGGTGCCCTTGCCAAAAATCACGAGAATTATTCCCCCCAGGTGGTACGACCAACCCTACTGGCTCATGGACAATAATGCAGAGGAAAGAATATTGTGAAGTCTTGAAGAAACAAAAAAACTTTTGATTTGGGACCTAATGTTTCAGGATTGAATAGTGTGCAAGTACAAGATTTATAAACAAAGTGGATTTCACATGTGTATGTACATGTAATTCACATGTTATGTGAAGTAAATAAACATTAGAGACATACGTAATTCATTAGCCAGGCAGCCGGGAAATATGTTCTTATTCTTTATGAGGTATTATGTACACATACACATTAAAGAAATAATGTACACATCCATTTTAAAGTTATATTAAATGTACACCCACTGTAAAGTTATATTATATGTACATGTACACTTTAAAGTTGTATGAAATGTACAAGTACACTTTAAAGGACACAACAAAGGGGAAGAAGAAACACACAATCTTATATATAATGAAAATAAAGCCTAACTCACTAATGGCCCTGGCAATACCAGTTCATTCAACAAATGGAACAGGTGAGGACTGCAGGCAAGCACAAGGTTGGCTTGGATAGGTGGTATGGTTGTGCAGGTTGCATGGCACAGGTAAAGGTGGCTTGGAGCATAATGGCAATGATTACGAATGGCTATGAGTGATGATGTGAGCAGTCTGATCTCTCTGACACATCCTCTTCAGGCAGTGACCAGAGAGAGGGAGGAAAGATGTTGGCTCTCCAAAGTTCTGACTCCAACTGCTCTCATGGTTTTCCACAGAGGCCCTTGCCTCTGCACGGTAGTTCTCTGGTCCACCCGAAGTACACGGCGAGCCATCATTGCTGCCCCCTCTGGTGGGTGGTATCAAATGCTCCGTCGTTGCCACCCCTCTCCAAGGGTCTGCAGTTGACTTACCATCATGCTTGCATTCCACCAACCAGTTTGTGATATGTCCCATGGAAATACAGTATGTAGCGCTTTTGGTGTGCCTTTGTGCCCAAGTCCTCCACCTGACCTCGCCTGACACAGGAGGTTACATGGATACAATTTTACTCTTTCTGCTTTAAAGTGTTACAATCACCGCCTCCTTGGTGTGTGATAACAAGATGACCTATGTCTACAGATATCCAATACAAGAGTAATCTAAGCTACACAATTCACACAGTCCATACCAACGTCTTAATGCAATCTAGCTATGGATCCCTCCATCCACACGTACCAATATGTATTAATGTTCAAGTATGTAAGTGAAGTCTTCCAATTTTTACATGTGTGATTCATGTGCAAATGCCTCCATGAGCCTTGAACCACAGTTCAAAAGTTGTACTAATTGCATACTTTCATATTAGGTCAGTTATTTTCCACATTGCAAGTGCTTAAGTTGATAAACGAGAATTTCCTTCTTTCTTACGAACTATCCAAGTGACATCCACCAGGCCACAGCAATGGCCCATTTGGTGTTATATTTGATTGCTCTACTTGGGGTTTGGCAAATAGTGATGGACTATTGGTCAGCAAGGAATGCTCAGTCTTAAGTGAGGTTTGAGCAAAAAGGTCTCTGCCATTGCTTTTCGTCAAAATTCTCCCAATGATACATGATGTGGAAGTGCTTCGATCACTAGGTAGGTACATCGTTTAAAGTGATAATTACCTTGAAAATTACTTTTTGCATTTATCTCAGTAACTGTAATGAGACAAAACTGGACACTAACTCATAGTATTGTTTTGAATATTGATCTTGTAAAATGTGCATGGTTTTCAAACCTTCCAGATCTAATTACAAATTCTGATCATGCAGTGTGAGAAGTAGAGAAAAGCGGGGGCTGAGGTTGTTGTAATCTTTAGTCTGAAGATGAATTGATTACATTTGCAGAAAAACTGGCAAACCGAAATGTAAGTGGAAAACTTGGGTAGCAAGGAAGCGTGGCGAGCTCACCTCTTTTAAAAACTTCAAGGTTTTCTTATCTATTTCAAGGTACCATCGGTTTTGGGATTACGACGGGGACAGGTGAAGGTTTTCATGACTTTCTGACAAACTTGCGACCACAGCGTTCTCACTTTTCTATTGAGGAAATATGTGAATGGATATCTTTAATATCTACCAAGTCAAAGTCTTGCGAATGACAATTGACAATCTTTTGTTTCAAAGACGTTCAGAACATATCATGATGGGGAAACAAAGAAACACAAATTCTAATGTGAGGAATGAAATAGCAGATTTGTGCAAAAATCAAATTCAATTCTGTCAAAAAATATACACATTGTGCAACATACTCAAACATCACAAATGAGATAAATTTTATGAATAATAGTGCATTGATTAAGGCAATGCTTGCATTTGAAAATTTGAATGAATCAAAAAAGTCATAAAATTAAATATAGTGATGATTCAATCGCAAAACAGAAATATTCTCAAAATAGAGATATACATACATGCGCTGTTCCGTCAACACAACAGAAAATGTGTTCTGGTGTCATCAAAGGTCATTGGGAAAACTTTTTCAATGTCAAAAAACAATCGGAAACATGAACATCATTGACAGAGTATCTCGAAAATCGCTGTGCGACAAAGATACCCCAAACAAATCTGCCATGCATTTCACAAAAGTAACCCAAGTCAATGTGACCTATCCCTTTTCAAATACCCCCCGAATGGGCATCGATGCTAGTGCTGAAGAAGCCGAACCCTATAATGGATTTTTGTTCGAGCTTTGGGAAAACACATTCAATTTGCAGTTGGGATACCTGGGAATGAAGACCGGAGAATGCACGGGCGAGGAAGACCTCCACCAGGTGGTCTGCATTCACGACGTGTCAGATCTCCGAGTCACATTACAATACTTATGTAGCTGTCTATGCGATAGCACACGCTCTGCACAATATGCGCGCCTGTGTTGGCGGAGATGGACCTTTTGGAATTCCTCCTGCAGTGCCAAATCCATTTCAAGCCATGCAGGTACATGACAATGAATATGTTGTTTTTTTTGAAATTTCATTATAATCTATATGACTTACATTTTAGCTCATTTTAATTTGCGAGAAGTTTGTTTAAAATACTTTTCCTTCTTTTGAGACTATAATCTCTCTATTCTTTGCAAGCAACTGGTTGCACAAAACCAAAAAAAAAACGGTACCATATTGATGCAAAACGATCTGGGCAGCATTTAATGAAAAAATTAAAATATTCGGATTATATGTTTTTTTGATTATCCGCATCGATGTCAATAAA
>JAXMNL010000033.1:288397-314779 GCA_035128595.1 Eptatretus atami | reverse complement strand
GCAGCAGATAAATCACAACCAGCGTCTTGTATCTTTATAACAGGATGCAGTGTTTGTCCATCATTTGGCATTTCCCAAGAAGTGGTTGCACAAAGTTGAGATAACGTCCATATAATGAAAAGTAGAAGGCGCATACCTCTGCCATGCAATGCTTGATCCACGAGAACATATCAGGGCCATTGTATTTTTTAATATGTTATCCAGTACTATATCATTTTTGACCCCATCTCTCAATGGTTTGGAATCACTTTTTTAAAATAAATAAATGCCTCAGATTTTCACAAAAAATTAATCGATTCTTCCTTGTCACACATCCAGTATGCCCACGAAGTTTCATCAAAATCCGTCCACAACATTTGAGATAGCGTGCTATACATCTTTTTGCCCTGATTTCTCAATGCTGGGCGAAAGAAAAGAAAAAAACCTTCTGTGGCGGAGGTAAAAATCATTCATTACATGATAAATGGTCAAAGAAAACAGAAAATATGCTCACGTGCCTACTTATTTCGTATAACATTTCACAAATATACAATATTCTCCAAAATATATTTTTGCGTGGTGCTCGTCATGCTCCATTACAAATAGCATCGGTATATCAATGGAATGTGACTTCACAGTTTTCTCATTCTTAGAATTAAAACTTTAAAAATAAAATGAAATAAATAAATACCAACATCTGTCTAATGCTCACATGGATAAGGAGCAACAGTCACTCAAAACCCCCTCCAATCCTTTATTTTTTTAAATGCCATGAACAATATTTAGTACATCAAGGGTGATGAAGTTGTGATGAAGTTGGCGCGAAGTTTGTCGCGAAGTTTTGTGCGAAGTTTGATTGAAATTCTAAATGTAGTTTTGAGAGAACACAGAAAATACCTATTTTTGGTGGGTGAACTTCCCCCCCCCTCCCCCTACACTCCCTTAACAAGCGCAGATTTCGATGCGACAATAAGCTGTCACATCACGGGTGAAGAATGTTGTCAAGTTTTATCAAAATCATGTGTGCAGTTTCCGAGGAGCGCGGAAATACCTATTTTGGAGGGTCGAACCCCCCACCAATCAACCCCCCCTCCCCAACCAACCCCCCTCCCCAACCAACCAACCCCACGCCACCAACACCCCATGCCACCAACACCCCACCCACACACCCAAACAACATCCCCACCAACGAACCAACCCCCCCACAACCAAACTGCACCCCCTCAACCAACCAACCCCCCACCCCAACCAACCCCCCAACAAACCAACTCCACCCCCCCAACAACTCCACCCCCCACCCTCCCACCAACCCAACCAACCCCCCACACCAACAACCCCCCCCCCACAACCCCCCCAACACAACCAACCCCCCCCAACACAACCAACCCCCCACCCACCCATCCAACCCCCCCCCAACCAACCCCCCCACCCGAACCCAATCAAACCCCCCCCCACCAACCCTGAAGTTGGTTTGGTCCATTTCATAAGGATGAAGTGTTTACGGACTCACTCACTGACTCAATCACCGACAGACACTGCTCCATTGCATCAGCTCACCTGACGAAAATTAATGTCAGCTTATAACAGGTGGGGCTTGTGCCCAAGAGCTTGCAAGACACTTTATATAACCATAATTATAATGTAAATAACAAAGTCTTACCTTCAGGGTAAATGAAGTACGAACACAAAGCACTCCTCCAATGAAGTGGTGCTGGGTTCTGTGTGAAACAAAATGGACGCCTTTCACAATCGATTTAAACCACGCCAACACGAGTCTGGCATAATTAAACCATTTAAAACTTACGGTTTGCTTGAAGAGGTACCTTCAAGAACCGACCTAAAAATAGAAGATCGGATTTTACGTACAACATTCCGGATAATACCATTAACACACAAGGATCGTAACCAGCAGATTTATTCATTTCGAGAAGGAAGCCATTTTACCGCTTTATATTCACACAACTGACTATAAACCTTAATCCACACATCTCAGTAAAGCCCAACTCAAAAATAATTTAATGATTTTATCCGATTTTGTGAGATTGCAAATTTAACGTTCATTTACCTCAGACAACACAAATAACCACGAGAGAAATTTAACAACAAAAAAAAATTCTCCATTTCATCATCTTTCGATCCAACGTGTCTGAGGTAAACTCCCGAAACCATGTCTGAGGTAAAAATGACTCCCGAAAACCATATTCCTTTGTGGAATAAAAATTCCCAGTTATAGATTAAAATGAATGTGACCACACAAGTGGTGCACACACGTGGTGCAAACACGTGCTGCACACACGTGCTGCACACACGTGCTGCACACACGTGCTGCACCACGTGCTGCACACCGTCAAGAAAGCTCTCCTTCAGGTAGTTTTGTTAAATAATCTTCCTATTGTAATCGAATTTGTTTTTCGCTGAATGTTAAGCTCACATGGATGAGGAGCAAGTCACTCAATCTGTACAGTGATGGGAGCAGGAGCAAGTCACTTCCGATCATACAAAATGTCAACAAGTGTGGGGGGAATTATTATATATATATATATATAGATACTCCACATCTTTTAATCCAGTTCGAAAGAGCACACGGAGCATTAGACAATAAATAATAATTAAATAATGCTACGTGGCGAATTTTAAAAAATAAATCGATATAAAATGCCATCTATTAAAAATCGAAACTGAATCTTTTGACTTAACATGTGAGGTAAGCGATGAAATCACAATTTGTTTGAGAAAATTAATCGACAGATTTATTGAGGTAAAACAGTTGCGGGCCGATTGCGGCTGACATTTCCTGGGTTTCTGCGTACGCATGCTGAGAATTCTGGGGTGCAATACGTCATTTTGAAAGTGCAATTGCATATAATCATCGTATTATCTATACTAGAATCATCCGCTCTCTAATTAATTGAACGGCCATATCTATTATTCTGATTCAAAGGTGTAATTCAAAATACCTCTCCAAAATACCTCTCACTTCAGAATTCAATACACCTCACAGCACTGGAAACATAGTGACAGAAATTCTGCAAGGTAGGATTTGTATTACCCTCCCCCGCTTAAGGCGGTGCAACATGATGCACATTACATGGAAAATTTGTATCTCCCCACTCCAAGGATAAAAAACACCCCGATGCAACCATAGGGGTCATGTTAATCCTATGTAGCAAGTCTGGATGTAATCAGCACAGAACTGTAAGAGGAGCAGCATGAAACACACACACACACACACACACACACACACACACACACACACCACACACCGACCAGTCTGCAAATTATCGTAAGGATGTGTGTAGATATACTGTAAGTTGCTGTGCAATTCCATAAATCATATAATCATATATGCATTGCTGTGTGATTGTGTTATACTGTATATCATCACATCATCATATATGTGTGTAGAGATGGATTGCTGTGAAATAACATAAATCACACAGTATCATATCATATTGTATCTGCATCATATCTATACCTTAGCAGGCCTTAACAGTCAGTGACAATTATGCTGACAAAGGACATTCCGAGCAAACTCCCAAAATATTCCACAAATATTCACAGTGATTCCTTCACAACAGCCGGTAGAATCAGGTTATCTGCTGATATATGTACATATTTTTCCTTTTTTCATGGCAAATGGTTCCGATGATACAGACTGTCTGCTTTAGTGGTACAGTGAATGCGAGTGGCCAAAATGTGTTTAAATTACCTAGGAAACCCTCAAATATTGCGTGGTTACATTTCTGGGAAATGCCACGACAGTGAAAACCAAAAGCCAACGGGAAAAATGGGGATGGGGGTTGGTTCCTGGGCTTCGGAGAAAATAGAGAGGAAGGTGGTGGCAGCTAAAAATAAACAAGTCACAATTGAAATAAAGTATATACAACAAATATAAAGCATATTAATATTGAAATAAACATGTAAATAAAAATAATCCTATATGTATACGTCTAATATATATATATATTATATATATATATATATATAATATATGTATATAGTCATTTCCTGTCTGTGCCACAAGCACACCCATTCGAGAGGACATGCCTCACTCTTCCACACCCAGCATCACAGCACCACCTTTAGCCAGGCAGTCTGTTCCCTCCAGGGGCTCATAAATTTCCGCCATCTTTTTCGCTCCGCATAGCTCTGAGGCTAACAGACAATGATGAACAAACTTCTGAGGCTTCATTGGCCGATGGTTTACATTTGAAGACCGAACAATGCGCCTTCTCTCATTATATAAAGGTACCGTTTTGAGGTCACAAAGGTTCATTTTGATTACAACTCATGCAGAGGAAACAAGGGTAATGCATGTCTTCTTTTGAGCAATCATGGCAACGGTCTCTTATACATTGACCAAAGAAGGTACATTCTCATAATAGGCCATGGGCCAGAACTGGAATTTTTGTCCACCGGTACCATCCGAGAGAATAATGCTCATTATACTTTTTGGCAGGTTTACATCCTCCAGTCAGAAACTATGTGATAGCCTTGCATTGGTGGTAGGCTTTTGTGTGTTAATAGCTGTTTCGTAACCCCATCCCATAATAAACTTTTCTGAAACCGGCGTAAGACAGAAGACATTCTATTAAAACTAATGGTTCTCTCTTATATAGGCTATATCTTCTTGAAAATTGTTAGGCACGTAGCTCATGTTATTTGCTTTTCAAAACAGTTGTTAAAACTAGCTAGCATTTAGTGTTTGCAATTACAATACTGATAGTCCAGTGCTGATTTCCTTGCAGAACATATGATTTGTTTTCATAAAAAGTTGTACAGAAGTTTTTTGCCCATACCCTAATTAATGGATACCATGTTTAAATACGTGAATTTGAGAAATTTAATCATAAACTAAAATCACAAAAATATATTTAAAGTTAGGTGTGCATTATAAATTTTATTGTTTTATTGTTACCCCACCCTCAAAAACGAAAAATAATGAAATGAAGGAAAAATTGTTACTTTTAGTTTTTTCTTCATACATGCAACAAATACATTTATAAAACATCTTAATGATTTGAAGGTTCATGATTTTATGTATGATTTAAATGACCAAGTACTGTGGCCGAGGATGGAAGATGGAGAAGTAAGAAGGAGTTGAACAGTTGGTTGTGCACTGGATGGGATGGTCAGCCAGCACCTGAGGCAGTTGCTTGATTTATTGGCTTGCAATTGAAAAGGAAGTGTTCACTACCAAAAATGTGTGTGTTTGTCAAACGGACTGAACTGCACTGATATGTGCAGACTGCCATCCATCTTGAGTCAGACGATGGGGAAAGCTTCGATGAGGATATTGAAGAATTGGATAATGATTATGATTTTTAAGTTCATCTTGAACATTTTTATCATTTCAATCAGTGCATATGATCAGAGATGTCTTAGAAACTATAAAGGACCAGTCTTTAGTTCATTAGACAAATATTGTTTATCAGCAACACATTTGCCTAGTTCATGGCCTTGTTAGTGTGAAAAACCACATTTGTGTTTCGATTCTGTAATTTTATGCCCGACAACAGAAGATAGTTTTTTCCTTTTCACCTTTGACTCATTCATCAGATTGCACATGATTAACCATCTTGCTACTGTCTTATTGGTTATTATTGTGTTATAAAGGTGTTTGATACCTTCTATTGTGCATTATTGAGTATCTAAATCCCTGAAATCCTGTATTTTTTGAGAAATTACAGGTAAAAAACATTAATCTTGTCATGAACATGCTATCATTTACCTTTGTTTGATTCTTGGAAAGTATCCTTCAATAACAACAGGGAAAATATCATGACATTGAACCAAACTACATAAACCGTACAAATTAGGTATTTTTTCATTTGGGGTGGGGTAACATTGTCTGCTATACTGATCTTAACATACAAACATACAAAACAAATTTTTGATTTTAGGATTTCTTAATAAATTGCTAAACACACATGTAATTACATTGTTCCAGAACTTTTATTTACTTTCCACAGTAAATGAATAGACAAATACTTTTATAAAGGTGGTATGATTATCACACAGGAAATAGACACTGATATATGTGTCACCAATGACATACCTTTCAAACTAGGAATGTTGTGCACTTTTTGTTGAGAAGCAAATGATCCTAGCAAAGGCGAGACAAATTTCAATGTCAATGTTTGACTGAAAAAAAAATGCTGTTAAGTTGAGAAGTGGGATGTCTTACCTTCTACTGGCCATTTTGCACAAAAGCTTATTTAAGGGAAGGCATATAAACAGGGTGATAACACACAAAAAGCTACCACCGATGCAATACTGTCACAATTATTCTTACTCTCGGGGTGCCCTTGCCAAAAATCACGAGAATTATTCCCCCCAGGTGGTACGACCAACCCTACTGGCTCATGGACAATAATGCAGAGGAAAGAATATTGTGAAGTCTTGAAGAAACAAAAACTTTTGATTTGGACCTAATGTTTTCAGGATTGAATAGTGTGCAAGTACAAGATTTATAAACAAAGTGGATTTCACATGTGTATGTACATGTAATTCACATGTTATGTGAAGTAAATAAACATTAGAGACATACGTAATTCATTAGCCAGGCAGCCGGGAAATATGTTCTTATTCTTTATGAGGTATTATGTACACATACACATTAAAGAAATAATGTACACATCCATTTTAAAGTTATATTAAATGTACACCACTGTAAAGTTATATTATATGTACATGTACACTTTAAAGTTGTATGAAATGTACAAGTACACTTTAAAGGACACAACAAAGGGGAAGAAGAAACACACAATCTTATATATAATGAAAATAAAGCCTAACTCACTAATGGCCCTGGCAATACCAGTTCATTCAACAAATGGAACAGGTGAGGACTGCAGGCAAGCACAAGGTTGGCTTGGAGTAGGTGGTATGGTTGTGCAGGTTGGCATGGCACAGGTAAAGGTGGCTTGGAGCATAATGGCAATGATTACGAATGGCTATGAGTGATGATGTTGAGCATCTGATCTCTCTGACACATCCTCTTCAGGCAGTGACCAGAGAGAGGGAGGAAAGATGTTGGCTCTTCCAAAGTTCTGATCCAACTGCTCTCATGGTTTTCCACAGAGGCCCTGCCTCTGCACGGTAGTTTCTCTGGTCCACCCGAAGTACACGGCGAGCATCATTTGCTGCCCCTCTGGTGGGTGGTATCAAATGCTCCGTCGTGCCACCCCTCTCCAAGGGTCTGCAGTTGACTTACCATCATGCTTGCATTCCACCAACCAGTTTGTGATATGTCCCATGGAAAGTACAGTATGTAGCGCTTTTGGTGTGCCTTTGTGCCCAAGTCCTCCACCTGACCTCGCCTGACACAGGAGGTTTTACATGATCAAATTTTACTCTTTCTGCTTTAAAGTGTTACAATCACCGCCTCCTTGGTGTGTGATAACAAGATGACCTATGTCTACAGATATCCAATACAAGAGTAATCTTAAGCTACACAATTCACACAGTCCATACCAACGTCTTAATGCAATCTAGCTATGGATCCCTCCATCCAACGTACCAATATGTATTAATGTTCAAGTATGTAAAGTGAAGTCTTCCAATTTTTACATGTGATCATGTGCAAATGCCTCCATGAGCCTTGAACCACAGTTCAAAAGTTGTACTAATTGCATACTTCATATTAGGTCAGTTATTTTCCACATGCAAGTGCTTAAGTGATAAACGAGAATTTCCTTCTTTCTTACGAACTATCCCAAGTGACATCCACCAGGCCACAGCAATGGCCCATTTGGTGTTGTATTTGATTGGCTCTACTTGGGGCTTTGGCAAATAGTGATGACTATGGTCAGCAAGGAATTGCTCAGTTCTTAAGTGAGGTTGAGCAAAAAGGTCTCTGCATTGCTTTTCGTCAAAATTTCCCAATGATACATGATGTGGAAGTGCTTCATCACTAGGTAGGTACATCGTTTAAAGTGATAATTACCTTGAAAATTACTTTTTGCATTTATCTCAGTAACTGTAATGAGACAAAACTGGACACTAACTTCATAGTATTGTTTTGAATATTTGATCTTGTAAAATGTGCATGGTTTTCAAACCTTCCAGATCTTAATTTACAAATTCTGATCATGCAGGTGAGAAGTAGAGAAAGCGGGGCTGAGGTTGTTGTAATCTTTTAGTCTGAAGATGAATATGATTACATTTGCAGAAAAACTGGCAAACCGAAATGTAAGTGGAAAAACTTGGGTAGCAAGGAAGCGTGGGCGAGCTCACCTCTTTTAAAAACTTCAAGGTTTTCTTATCTATTTCAAGGTACCATCGGTTTGGATTACGACGGGGACAGGTGAAGGTTTTCATGACTTTCTGAAAACTTGCGACCACAGCGTTCTCACTTTTCTATTGAGGGAATATGTGAATGGATATCTTTAATATCTACCAAGTCAAAGTTTGCGAATGACAATTGACAATCTTTTGTTTCAAAGAGCGTTCAGAACATATCATGATGGGGAAACAAAGAACACAAATTCTAATGTGAGAATGAAATAGCAGATTTGTGCAAGAAATCAAATTCATTCTGTCAAAAAATATACACATTGTGCAACATCTCAAACATCACAAATGAGATAAATTTTATGAATATAGTGCATTGATTAAGGCAATGCTTGCATTTGAAAATTTGAATGAATCAAAGTCATAAAATAAATATAGTGATGATTCAATCGCAAAACAGAAATATTTCAAAATTAGAGATATCATACATGCGCTGTTCCGTCAACACAACAGAAAATGTGTTCTGGTGTCATCAAAGGTCATTGGGAAAACTTTTTCAATGTCAAAAAACAATCGGAAACATGAACATCATTGACAGGATATCTCGAAAATCGCTGTGCGACAAAGAACCCCAAACAAATCTGCCATGCATTTCACAAAAGTAACCCAAGTCAATGTGACCTATCCTTTTCAATAACCCCCGAATGGCATCGATGCTAGTGCTGAAGAAGCCGAACCTATAATGGATTTTTGTTCGAGCTTTGGGAAAACACATTCAATTGCAGTTGGGATACCTTGGGAATGAGACCGGAGAATGCACGGGCGAGGAGACCTCCACCAGGTGGGTCTGCATTCACGGACGTGTCAGATCTCCGAGTCACATACAATACTTATGTAGCTGTCTATGCGATAGCAACGCTCTGCACAATATGCGCGCCTGTGTTGGCGGAGATGGACCTTTTGAGAATTCCTCTGCAGTGCCAAGATCCATTTCAAGCCATGGCAGGTACATGACAATGAATATGTTGTTTTTTTTGAAATTTCATTATAATCTATATGACTTACATTTTAGCTCATTTTAATTTGCGAGAAGTTTGTTTAAAATACTTTTCCTCTTTTGAGACTATAATCTCTCTATTCTTTAAAGAAAAACAGAAAATATGCTTCACGTGCCTTACTTATTTCGTATAACATTTCACAAATATACAATATCTCCCAAAATATTTTTTGCGTGGTGCTCGTCATGCATCCATTACAAATAGCATCGGTATATCAATGGAATGTGACTTCACAGTTTTCTCATTCTTAGAATTAAAACTTTAAAATAAAATGAAATAAATAAATACCAACATCTGTCCTAATGCTCACATGGATAAGGAGCAACAGTCACTTCAAACTTTTTTTAAATGCCATGAACAATATTTAGTACATCAAGGGTGATGAAGGTTGTGATGAAGTTTGGCGCGAAGTTTGTCGCGAAGTTTGTGGCGAAGTTTGATTGAAATTCTAAATGTAGTTTTGGAGAACACAGAAAATACCTATTTTTGGTGGGGTGAACTTCCCCCCCCCCTCCCCCCTACACTCCCTTAACAAGCGCAGATTTCGATGCAGACAATAAGCTGTCACATCACGGGTGAAGAATGTTGTCAAGTTTTATCAAAATCATTGTGCAGTTTCCGAGGAGCGCGGAAATACCTATTTTGGAGGGTCGAACCCCCCACCCCAATCAACCCCCCCTCCCAACCAACCCCCCTCCCCAACCAACCAACCCCACGCCACCAACCAACCCCATGCCACCAACCAACCCCACCCCACCACACCCAAACAACATCCCCACCAACGAACCAACCCCCCCACAACCAAACTGCACCCCCCTCAACCAACCAACCCCCCACCCAACCAACCCCCCCCACAACCAACTCCACCCCCCCAACCAACTCCACCCCCCACCCTCCCACCAACCCAACCAACCCCCCCCAACACAACCAACCCCCCCCCCACCAAACCCCCCAACACAACCAACCCCCCCCCAACACAACCAACCCCCCCACCCACCCATCCAACCCCCCCCCAACCAACCCCCCCACCCGAACCCAATCAACACCCCCCCCCACCAACCCTGAAGTTGGTTTGGTCCATTTCATAAGGACTGAAGTGTTTACGGACTCACTCACTGACTCAATCACCGACAGACACTGCTCCATTGCATCAGCTCACCTGACGAAAATTAATGTCAGCTTATAACAGTGGGGCTTGTGCCCAAGAGCTTGCAAGAACACTTTATATAACCATAATTATAATGTAAATAACAAAGTCTTACCTTCAGGGTAAATGAAGTACGAACACAAAGCACTCCCTCCAATGAAGTGGTGCTGGGTTCTGTGTGAAACAAAATGGACGCCTTTCACAATCGATTTAAACCACGCCAACACCGAGTCTGGCATAATTAAAACATTTAAAACTACGGTTTGCTTGAAGAGGTACCTCAAGAACCGACCTAAAAATGAAGATCGGATTTTACGTACAACATTCCGGATAATACCATTAACACACAAGATCGTAAACCAGCAGATTTATTCATTTCGAGAAAGGAAGCCATTTTACCGCTTTATATTCACACAACTGACTATAAAACCTTAATCCACACATCTCAGTAAAGCCCAACTCATAAATAATTTAATGATTTATCCGATTTTGTGAGATTGCAAATTTAACGTTCATTTACCTCAGACAACACAAATAACCACAGAGAAATTTAACAACAAAAAAAAATTCTCCAATTTCATCATCTTTCGATCCAACGTGTCTGAGGTAAACTCCCGAAACCATGTCTGAGGTAAAAATGACTCCCGAAAACCATATTCCTTTGTGGAATAAAAATTCCCAGTTATAGATTAAAATGAATGTGACCACACAAGTGGTGCACACACGTGGTGCAAACACGTGCTGCACACACGTGCTGCACACACGTGCTGCACACACGTGCTGCACACACGTGCTGCACACCGTCAAGAAAGCTCTCCTTCAGGTAGTTTTGTTAAATAATCTTCCTATTGTAATCGAATTTGTTTTCGCTGAATGTTAAGCTCACATGGATGAGGAGCAAGTCACTCAATCTGTACAGTGATGGGAGCAGGAGCAAGTCACTTCCGATCATACAAAATGTCAACAAGTGTGGGGGAATTATATATATATATATATATAGATACTCCACATCTTTTAATCCAGTTCGAAAGAGCACACGGAGCATTAGACAAATAAATAATAATTAAATAATGCTACGTGGCGAATTTTAAAAAAATAAATCGATATAAAATGCCATCTATTAAAAATCGAAACTGAATCTTTTGACTTAACATGTGAGGTAAGCGATGAAATTCACAATTTGTTTGAGAAAATTAATCGACAGATTTATTGAGGTAAAACAGTTGCGGCCGAGTTGCGGCTGACATTTCCTGGGGTTTCTGCGTACGCATGCTGAGAATTCTGGGGTGCAATACGTCATTTTGAAAGTTGCATATTGCATATAATCATCGTATTATCATATACTAGAATCATCCGCTCTCTAATTAATTGAACGGCCATATACTATTATTCTGATTCAAAGGTGTAATTCAAAATACCTCTCCAAAATACCTCTCACTTCAGAATTCAATACACCTCACAGCACTGGAAAACATAGTGACAGAAATACTGCAAGGTAGGGATTTGTATTACCCTCCCCCGCTTAAGGCGGTGCAACATGATGCACATTTACATGGAAAATTTGTATCTCCCCCACTCCCAAGGATAAAAAACACCCCGATGCACCATATGGGGTCATGTTAATCCTATGTAGCAAGTCTGGATGTAATCAGCACAGAACTGTAAGAGGAGCAGCATGAAACACACACACACACACACACACACACACACACACAACACACACACACACCGACCAGTCTGCAAATTATCGTAAGGATGTGTGTAGATATACTGTAAGTTGCTGTGCAATCCATAAATCATATAATCATATATGCATTGCTGTGTGATTGTGTTATACTGTATATCATCACATCATCATATATGTGTGTAGAGATGGATTGCTGTGAAATAACATAAATCACACAGTATCATATCTATATTGTATCTGCATCATATCTATACCTTAGCAGGCTTAACAGTCAGTGACAATTATGCTGACAAAGGACATTCCGAGCAAACTCCCAAAATATTCCACAAATATTCCACATGAATTCCTTCACAACAGCCGGTAGAATCAGGTTATCTGCTGATATATGTACATATTTTTCCTTTTTTCATGGCAAATGGTTCGATGATACAGACTGTCTGCTTAGTGGTACAGTGAATGCGAGTGGCCAAAATGGTGTTTAAATTACCTAGGAAACCCTCAAATATTGCGTGGTTACATTTCTGGGAAATGCCACGACAGTGAAAACCAAAAGCCAACGGGAAAAATGGGGATGGGGGGTTGTTCCTGGGCTTCGAGAAAATAGAGAGGAAGGTGGTGGCAGCTAAAAATAAACAAGTCACAATTGAAATAAATATATACAACAAATATAAAGCATATTAATATTGAAATAAACATGTAAATAAAATAAATCCTATATGTATACGTCTAATATATATATATATATATATATATATATATATATATATATATGTATATAGTCATTTCCTGTCTGTGCCACAAGCACCACCCATTCGAGAGGACATGCCTCCACTCTTCCACCCCAGCATCACAAGCACCACCCTTTAGCCAGGCCAGTCTGTTCCCTCCAGGGGCTCATAAATTTCCGCCATCTTTTTCGCTCCGCATAGCTCTGAGGCTAACAGACAATGATGAACAACTTCTGAGGCTTCATTGGCCGATGGTTTACATTTGAAGACCGAACAATGCGCCTTCTCTCATTATATAAAGGTACCGTTTTGAGGTCACAAAGGTTCATTTTGATTACAACTCATGCAGAGGAAACAAGGTAATGCATGTCTTCTTTTGAGCAATCATGGCAACGTCTCTTATACATTGACCAAAGAAGGTACATTCTCATAATAGGCCATGGGCCAGAACTGGTAATTTTTGTCCACCGGTACCATCCGAGAGGAATAATGCTCATTATACTTTTTGGCAGAGGTATACATCTCTCCAGTCAGAAACTATGTGATAGCCTTGCATTGGTGGTAGCTTTTGTGTGTTAATAGCTGTTTCGTAACCCCATCCCATAATAAACTTTTCTGAAAACCGGCGTAAGACAGAAGACATTCTATTTAAAACTAATGGTTCTCTCTTAGTATAGGCTATATTCTTCTTGAAAATTGTTAGGCACGTAGCTCATGTTATTTGCTTTTCAAAACAGTTGTTAAAACTAGCCTAGCATTTAGTTTTGCAATTACAGATACTGATAGTCCAGTGCTGATTCCTTGCAGAACATATGATTTTGTTTTCATAAAAAGTTGTACAGAAGTTTTTTGCCCATACCCTAATAATGGATACCATGTTTAAATACGTGAATTGAAGAAAATTTAATCATAAACTAAAATCACAAAATATATTTAAAGTTAGGTGTGCATTATAAATTTTATGTTATTATTGTTACCCCACCCTCAAAAACGAAAATAATTGAAATGAAGGAAAAATTGTTACTTTTAGTTTTCTTTCATACATGCAACAAATACATTGATAAAACATCTTAAATGATTTGAAGGTTCATGATTTTATGTATGATTTAAATGACCAAGTACTGTTGGCCGAGGATGGAAGATGGAGAAGTAAGAAGGAGTTGAACAGTTGGTTGTGCACTGGATGGATGGTCAGCCAGCACCTGAGGCAGTTGCTTGATTTATTGGCTTGCAATTGTAAAAGGAAGTGTTCACTACCAAAATGTGTGTGTTTGTCAAACGGACTGAACTGCACTGATATGTGCAGACTGCCATCCATCTTTGAGTCAGACGATGGGGAAAGCTTCGATGAGGATATTGAAGAATTGGATAATGATTATGATTTTTAAGTTCATCTTGAACATTTTATATCATTTACAATCAGTGCATATGATCAGAGATGTCTTAGAAACTATAAAGGACCAGTCTTTAGTTCATAAGACAATATGTTTATCAGCAACACATTTGGCTAGGTTCATGGCCTTGTTAGTGTGTAAAACCACATTTGTGTTTCGATTCTGTAATTTTATGCCCGACAACAGAAGATAGTTTTTTCCTTTTCACCTTTGACTCATTCATCAGATTGCACATGATTAACCATCTTGCTACTGTCTTATTGGTTTATATTGTGTTATAAAGGTGTTTGATACCTTCATATGTGCATTATTGAGTATCTAAATCCCTGAAATCCTGTATTTTTTGAGAAATTACAGGTAAAAAAACATTAATCTTGTTCATGAACATGCTATCATTTACCTTTGTTTGATTCTTGGAAAGTATCCTTCAATAACAACAGGAAAATATCATGACATTGACCAAACTACATAAACCGTACAAATTAGGTATTTTTTCATTTGGGGGTGGGGTAACATTGTCTGCTATACTGATCTTAACATACAAACATACAAAACAAATTTTGATTTTAGGATTTCTTAATAAATTGCTAAACACACATGTAATTACATTGTTCCAGAACTTTTATTTACTTTCCACAGTAAATGATAGACAAATACTTTTATAAAGGTGGTATGATTTATCACACAGGAAATAACACTGATATTATGTGTCACCAATGACATACCTTTCAACCTAGGAATGTTGTGCACTTTTGTTGAGAAGCAAATGATCCTAGCAAAAGGCGAGACAAATTTCAATGTCAATGTTTGACTGAAAAAAAATGCTGTTAAGTTGAAGTGGGATGTCTTACCTTCTACTGGCCATTTTGCACAAAAGCTTATTTAAGGGAAGGCATATAAACAGGGTGATAACACACAAAAAGCTACCACCGATGCAATACTGTCACATATTTTCTTACTCTCGGGGTGCCCTTTGCCAAAAATCACGAGAATTATTCCCCCAGGTGGTACCGACCAACCCTACTGGCTCATGGACAATAATGCAGAGGAAAGAATATTGTGAAGTCTTGAAGAAACAAAAAACTTTTGATTTGGACCTAATGTTTTCAGGATTGAATAGTGTGCAAGTACAAGATTTATAAACAAAGTGGATTTCACATGTGTATGTACATGTAATTCACATGTTATGTGAAGTAAATAAACATTAGAGACATACGTAATTCATTAGCCAGGCAGCCGGGGAAATATGTTCTTATTCTTTATGAAGGTATTATGTACACATACACATTAAAGAAATAATGTACACATCCATTTTAAAGTTTATTAAATGTACACCCACTGTAAAGTTATATTATTATGTACATGTACACTTTAAAGTTGTATGAAATGTACAAGTACACTTTAAAGGACACAACAAAGGGGAAGAAGAAAACACACAATCTTATATATAATGAAAATAAAGCCTAACTCACTAATGGCCCTGGCAATACCAGTTTCATTCAACAAATGGAACAGGTGAGGACTGCAGGCAAGCACAAGGTTGGCTTGGAGTAGGTGGTATGGTTGTGCAGGTTGCATGGCACAGGTAAAAGGTGGCTTGGAGCATAATGGCAATGATTACGAATGGCTATGAGTGATGATGTTGAGCAGTCTGATCTCTCTGACACATCCTCTTCAGGCAGTGACCAGAGAGAGGGAGGAAAGATGTTGGCTCTCCAAAGTTCTGACTCCAACTGCTCTCATGGTTTTCCACAGAGGCCCTGCCCTCTGCACGGTAGTTTCTCTGGTCCACCCGAAGTACACGGCGAGCCATCATTTGCTGCCCCTCTGGTGGGTGGTATCAAATGCTCCGTCTGCCACCCCTCTCCAAGGGTCTGCAGTTGACTTTACCATCATGGCTTGCATTCCACCAACCAGTTTGTGATATGTCCCATGGAAAGTACAGTATGTAGCGCTTTTTGGTGTGCTTTGTGCCCAAGTCCTCCACCTGACCTCGCCTGACACAGGAGGTTTTACATGATACAATTTTACTCTTTCTGCTTTAAAGTGTTACAATCACCGCCTCCTTGGTGTGTGATTAACAAGATGACCTATGTCTACAGATATCCAATACAAGAGTAAATCTAAGCTACACAATTCACACAGTCCATACCAACGTCTTAATGCAATCTAGCTATGGATCCCTCCATCCACGTACCAATATGTATTAATGTTCAAGTATGTAAAGTGAAGTCTTCCAATTTTTACATGTGATCATGTGCAAATGCCTCCATGAGCCTTGAACCACAGTTCAAAAGTTGTACTAATTGCATACTTCATATTTAGGTCAGTTATTTTTCCACATGCAAGTGCTTAAGTGATAAACGAGAATTTCCTTCTTTCTTACGAACTATCCCAAGTGACATCCACCAGGCCACAGCAATGGCCCATTTGGTGTTGTATTTGATTGGCTCTACTTGGGGCTTTGGCAAATAGTGATGACTATGGTCAGCAAGGAATTGCTCAGTTCTTAAGTGAGGTTGAGCCAAAAGGTCTCTGCATTGCTTTTCGTCAAAATCTCCCAATGATACATGATGTGGAAGTGCTTCATCACTTAGGTAGGTACATCGTTTAAAGTGATAATTACCTTGAAATTACTTTTTGCATTTATCTCAGTAACTGTAATGAGACAAAACTGGACACTAACTTCATAGTATTGTTTTGAATATTTGATCTTGTAAAATGTGCATGGTTTTCAAACCTTCCAGATCTAATTTACAAATTCTGATCATGCAGGTGAAGAAGTAGAGAAAGCGGGGCTGAGGTTGTTGTAATCTTTAGTTCTGAAGATGAATTGATTACATTTGCAGAAGAACTGGCAAACCGAAATGTAAGTGGAAAAAATTGGTAGCAAGTGAAGCGTGGGCGAGCTCACCTCTTTTAAAAACTTCAAGGTTTTCTTATCTATTTCAAGGTACCATCGGTTTTGGATTACGACGGGACAGGTGAAAGGTTTTCATGACTTTCTGACAAACTTGCGACCACAGCGTTCTCACTTTTCTATGAGGAAAATATGTGAATTGGATATCTTTAAATATCTACCAAGTCAAAGTTTGCGAATGACAATTGACAATCTTTTGTTTCAAAGACGTTCAGAACATATCATGATGGGGAAAAAAGAAACACAAATTCTAATGTGAGAATGAAATAGCAGATTTGTGCAAGAAATCAAATTCATTCTGTCAAAAAATATACACATTGTGCAACATCTCAAACATCACAAATGAGATAAATTTTATGAATTATAGTCATTGATTAAGGCAATGCTTGCATTTGAAAATTTGAATGAATCAAGAAGTCATAAAAATAAATATAGTGATGATTCAATCGCAAACAGAAAAATTCTCAAATAGAGATATCATACATGCGCTGTTCCCGTCAACACAACAGAAAATGTGTTTTGGTGTCAATCAAAGGTCATTGGGAAAACTTTTTCAATGTCAAAAAACAATCGGAAAACATGAACATCATTGACAGGATATCTCGAAAATCGCTGGTCGACAAAGATACCCCAAACAAATCTGCAATGCATTTCACAAAAGTAACCAAGTCAATGTGACCTATCCCTTTTCAAATCCTCCGAATGGCATCGATGCTAGTGCTGAAGAAGCCGAACCCTATAATGGATTTTTGTTCGAGCTTTGGGAAAACACATTCAATTGCAGTTGGGATACCTTTGGAATGAAGCCGGAGAATGCACGGCGGGAAGACCTCCACCAGGTGGAGTCTGCATTCACGACGTGTCAGATCTCCGAGTCACATACAATACTTATGAGCTGTCTATGCGATAGCAAACGCTCTGCACAATATGCGCGCCTGTGTTGGCGAGATGGACCTTTTGAGAATTCCTCCTGCAGTGCCAAGATCCATTTCAAGCCATGGCAGGTACATGACAATAATATGTTGTTTTTTTTGAAATTTCATTATAATCTATATGACTTACATTTTAGCTCATTTTAATTTGCGAGAAGTTTGTTTAAAATACTTTTCCTCTTTTTGAGACTATATTTCCATTCGGTGAAAATTATAGCAAAGTATAACATCTTGGGATTTAAGATGAAGAAGGGAAAGGCAGGAGTGGTGGAGTTGTTTTTTGCAATATAACAACACAATATAACAACACAAAATGTATATATATATATATATATATATATATATATATATTTTTTTTTTTAACATTTCTTTCAAGTTGCTACTGTACCTGCAAAATGTACGTTTCATAAACAACTGGGGGAGGTTGTAACCTTGATGAAAATGGCGACCCTCCTGCGTGTACGAGATCATGAACTGGAAACCGGATGTAAAGGGGACAATGAAGATCGCTATTGTTGGTATTTTCGATTCGTCTTTGCCACCTGAACGTCAAATGAAAATCAACTTGAGTGGAATTGTTTGGAGCAATGGACGACGCAATGTAAGATTTTTCTTTTCATAACTTTGCATGAAAGGCTACTTATTGTGAAATTTTTTGACAATGGCAAGTTCAATTGGTTGGTACTTGTTCACCTACGACTTGTCTGGTATGGGTTTGATATCTGACAGGTTGATTGATTTAAATAAATGTTTTCCAGTGCTAGTGAAAACGAATCGTGGAAACACATCAACTACCGGATGGAAAGCTGGTTGTCATATCTACATGTTAAAGACCCACTGAGTGTTCAAAAAAATATTAGGCCATTCCCTGATGCTAACACTGCAGCCACCAAAACACTTCACTCCACAAAAAAAACATTGTTGTGTGTGTCGGAATGGTGCTGTGGTGTCGTCACCCGATGGTGCTTTCCTTGGGTTAACCTGAAGCGGTGCCTTCGGGTGGGTGCCTGGAATGTCTTATCCCTAAAATATGGGGATGGGCCAGGCATCTGCGCACCCTGGAGTACCGGGGAAAGTGGACACAGCGATACGCTGTGGCACATCTCCCAATATATGTATGTATCTATGATGATAACATTCCAAAAATGTCTACTTGGGGTTAGCTGTATAAAGAGCACTACCTCATGCAGGCAGTCAGATAACTCATAAGGAGTGTAGTTCCACAATTAAGCTGTTCAGTCTGTGTTCAATTCCTGACCCAACTGATAACGGTTATCCTGATGTTTCACAGCCAGGTTGTTACATCGGGAGGATGTCATCCTTCAGTGTGATGATTAACATCCAGTAGCAACTGCCTCGTCTACATAACAACCAGTTTCAGTGCCAATTGTGTCTTTTGAAAGACTAGGCCAAATTTGTGCTGGCACACTGGCAAATTTAATATACCTGCCCTACCCTCACACCTTGTGATGGAGTGTAGCAATCTGTCCATCGTTGGTTCTCAAACTGCAATGTTCAAACCCCCGTGCCCTGTGAAGAATATGGCTGCAACTTGATCTGATGCTCTGCACAATCGATGCAACTCTGAGATATGAATGTGGCACGGTAATGATGTGCCAAATGGTCTCGACCTATCTCTGTTGTTAAATTGAATAGCGTGTTGAAGCATGGAACCTCACTGCGAACCATGAGAAGAGACTTGATGGATGCTAACTCGACTTCTCTGTTCATCTTTCAATGTCCATTGGTCTGAACATAGGACAAGAAATGAGCATGTGTGGTTCTCTTCAAAGCTATTGGTTAAACTTAGCAGAAGGCGTCTCAGGAATGCTGGGCACTGTTACCACTGCAAAAACGTATCTGTATCCAAGCTTGTACTCTGGACACCAACATGGAAGGCCAAAGTTGGGCAGCCAAGCTCTCAGCTACTTAACATGTTGAATATGAACACGGGCCTGAAAGAAGAGGAAACACACACCGCAATGCTTGATCGAGAGGAATGGAAGCTGAGGATCAGTGTCGTCTGAGTTCTGCCTGAGTGACAAATTAAGAAGGAGAAGAAGCATATACCATGTCATAAATCATGAAACTGATGTGGCTTTCTCTTCCTGTGATAGAGCATGATAGATACTTCCCACCAGGCACACAACGTTGTTGCAACGTCGTTTGCCAGTCTATCCTGACGTCAGAATTGGGTCAGTGGGAAGTTGTTTTTGCAACACCCATGACGTCGGCTTTCAACGTTGTGACAACATTGGAAATCTGACGTTGTGACAACGTTGAATCTGACGTTGTTGCAGCGTCGTGTTCTGGTTGTACCTTACGTCAGAATTGGGTCAGTGGGAAGTTGTATTTGCAACACCCATGACGTCAGATTTCAACGTTGTGACAACGTCAGATTTCAATGTTGTCACAACGTCAGATTTCAATGTTTTCACAACGTCAGATTTCAATGGTGTCACAACGTTGAAATCTGACGTCGTTGCAGCGTCGTGTTTCTGTTGTACCTGAGTCAGAATTGGGTCAGTGGAAGTTGTATTTGCACACCCATGACGTCAGATTTTCAACGTTGTCACAACATGAAGCATGACGTTAGTTTTCAACTTTATCACAACGTTCATAAAATGGAGTTTTTGTTTTACCCTTCTCTTTGCACGCCAAAAGAAACGAACATTGCAGTGCATGACACCCTTCAGCTTCCAGCTTGATGGAGCCCTCGACCCGTAGGTTCTGGGCCAGCGGAGCACCGCTGTTCTACGGTGCCATTATCAAACATTGAAGTTGTATTGCAACATCATTACATTGCACAGTAAACATAATGACCACAACTTGAAAACAACTGTAATTCATAATCATTTATTATCACGTATCACGCAGAGCATGATTGCAGAAAAAAATATACAAGCAGTATTAACAATAATATATGTTTATTCGTACAAAAAAGACACTCAAATACAAAACGTACAATAAATAAAAGTAGATAACATTGCAATTGAGAAACATATACAAAAATTGGGAATAAAAAGAAATACCACATGGGTAAAAGTCGTAAATACCTTTTTGACAAATTCACTTTGTGCAAAGCACAGTTAACAATTCAAATTCATAAATTTCTGCTCCAGAGAGGAACTGTGAGACTTCTTCTCTCTCAAATATAATTGACTGCACAAAGGCACCTTTAAGTACAATAACATCATCATGCAGTGTTAGTAAAACTGCTGATATTCTATGCTTGCATAATTAAATGGCATTAGGAGCATAAAAGGTATTGACCGATAACTTACATTATATATAAAATATAATTAAAAGTTTTAACTACTGATGACATACTACCCATTGTTACAAGATTCATAATAAGCAACCTCAGGTAAATTATGAGAAGACAAAGAACCACATATAAATTTTGCTATACGACATAATAGTTGACATTCAATAGGTAGAAATTCAGCAATGACTGGTAAAGAGGACAATATGGTCCCACTTGGGAAGTCAAACACCTTTCTGATAGAATTTCTCCATGATAATATTAATTTAGAAATATTTTTACTTGTTATGTCCCACAGCAGGCATCAATAGAATGAGATGCATAAAAACTTAAACAGATGATACTTGACATGATATGAACAGTGCATAAAATTATAATAAACTGAATTACAATCAGGCAAATCAATGACACCAAATATATATCTATGTGTGTGTATTCATAAAAAGAAAAAATATAAATCTAACATCATTAAGTATGAAAACACAATTTTGAATGCATCTCACTAAATAATTCCAAAGCACAAAAAAATTAATTTGTTGGTGTTTTCAATCTTAATTTCACAAGAAAATAAAATAACTTCATTCTGCATAAAAGTACATTAAATATTTCACAATGTAAACTTAGGCTGGTTTGCAACATACAACATTACAATTAACTATGCTGCAAATTCTTAATATCAAGGACGAGGACGGCTGGCACAGCGTGTTGCTGTTACTCGTTATTACTACACTAGTATGTGTCCGTACGTGCGTGCCCGTACGTGCAAAAAAAACAACTTTCAAACAACCACACAGGCCATTCCTTCGCTCTCGTAAATGACGACTGGATTGGGACATTGTGTTTATCTATAAATGCGCATAAGAAATCGAGAAATTATGAGAATACAGTAAGTCATCACTATCCGGAAGTCCGTCGTTGTAACCCGTATGGGGAACGCGGCTGAGGATCTGTTCCCCATCGGCCACGCCTACGCAGTTGGTTTGGTAAACAAATGGCCATAACTTGGAAGCACTTGTCCAATTAATATAAAACCTTGAAAAGGCACACACTCAGGTCCCCAGCAATATAGTGGCAAGTTTCAATTAGATGGGATCAGTGGTTGTCGAGAAACAGTGGTCACACAACACACACACACACACACACACACACACACACACACACTGCTGGAATTATAGATAGATGAGGGCTTGTTCCTGCGCTGCACCTCCACACCGATCAGGGGCATATTTCAAATGTTGTGATATGGCAGTGTCCACATCTGCCTCTGTTGCTGTTGGCTGACTGGTCATGGTACTGTCTGAAAAATAATAAGAATTTCCACTTCGTATATATTTGCTTTATGATCATCAAACAAGACTTGCAATGTCAATTACGCTCAAGTCATGCACATTATAAACTGTCATTTAGCAGAATTCATTTCCTCTGACAAATTTATAAAAATTCAGGTTCCAGGAAAGGTCTCTTCCCATCTTTCCACACAAATTGTATGTGACATCATAGCATTGGACATTCACCCTTATTTTAGAAAATAAAAACAATTTAGTACACCAGTGTTCAAAGCAGCTTGTAACAAATTTTAAGTTCCACTGCCCTTAAAAAGCCTCAATTAATATTATTCTATATTATATAAAGTTATTTTCATGTCTTTGATAACCATTTTACAAAGGAAACAATTGTGCACCGAAAAAACTTGAACAATCCACAATGACAAACTACCGCAATGAAGGCTTCAATGTTACAAGCGGCAGTTTGTCGGCGGCCAAAGGGTTAATATTTTTTTATGACAAAACCACATTTTTCGGCGAACAATAACTGACAATGTTTTCCTTTGCCTTTGGTTAGGCCGAACTCGTTAAAAGAGGACATACAAAAATAATATATTATAAAAAAAAATATATTAATTGGGCTTTTTTAAGGGCAGTGGAACTTTAAATTTGTTACATTGCGGAACAATGCGGTAACTCGTCGGACCGAACGGCGAAGCATTATCCACACACAGAAAAAATATTTTAATGGTTCTGAACCAATTAAACTTGTCCAAAGTACTTTTTACAGAGTTCCCTTTATTTGCCACAGACCGGTGTTTTTTTTCACCAGGCCCGCCGGAAAAATGACTTCATTATTTACCGTCGATTTCTCCACACGATCAGGGCCATATCAGGGCCATGTCAGCGACAGCTAAACGTGATAAACGTACGATGAAATCGGTGTTAGAGGATTCGATCGTCCGATGCCGTTCCCGAGTCCAACGCTCTAACCACGATCGAGTGGCCCGAAGGGCCCGGCAGATTTACATTGAATGTAACGATTACAGTTTCATCACCCAGTAACAGGAACAATCATTGATTTTGTGATCTTTAAAACGTCCAAAAACAAAAGCTTAAGACATAAAATCGATTTATAATATTATTACTTACCAAAAATGATCACGGCGGAAGATAATTTTAACTATAAAAGCGGAAGTTTCTTCGCAGATTAAAGCGGATTGTGTGTCACACTCAGAAAACAGCTGAAAGTTCACAAAGTTTAACCAAACCTGCAAATGGCGGCTCGTGATGCGGAAATAGCAATTAGCCAAATCAGATCTCTCGCTCCGGTGAAAGGTAGACAAACCACACACGGCACGAGGTGGAAAAGCAATCACCATGGCACACACGAGCAGGGAAAAACAGTTTTCGATAATCGCGGGGCGCGCTGCGGCTGTACCACGTCGTGATCTGGTTGTACAACCAAGCGGCCGATTCCCGACGTCCGTGAATCTTCATACTGACGTCGTGTGCCTGCTGGGTTGAATAGCTATTAGTATGACCATACGGTTACCCAATTTGGATAATACATTCACAGGTATTGGCTGAGGATGTAATTTTTAAATAATGGAAACATTTGTTTAAAACCATAAAAGTACCTATCTATAAATGGCCTCCCTGGAAAGTAGTGCAGCAGAAAACAGGAGATTAGTTAAATTGGAATTAGATACGTACCTGGAAGTTATGGAGAAAGAGGGGTATAGGGATGTGATAGGACTTTTAGGTAATTTGAGCATTGATGGGTGATTGTGTGCATGTGTACAGAGTAAATAAGAGCTGTTTTGATGGGGTCTCATCAAGGGTGTGTGTGGTTGATGTGTATTTATAACAAGCTATGCCCCTCCCTTTGAGAGAAGGAAAAATATATCAGTATATTTAAAAAAAAAACACAAAAAAAACTACAAAAACTTAAAATAATAGATAAATAACAAAGTTAGAACTTGCGAACATACGCCCTGGGTTTTATTCGTACAACTCTTCGGTGAGCGAAAGCAATGGGAGAACAGATGTTTTGAATTTGGTTAAGATTTTCATCGCATCAGAAAAGAAACCACAACACCTCACAAGATTTGAGGCTAGTTTCATATAATGATTTGCGCTTAATTTCCGTTGGGTATTGACAAGCACATTTTTTTTTTCATAATTTTAATAAAATGGGCCGAAGGGCCGTTTCTCGGTCAAGGAGACGAATTGCACTTTGGTCTCGAGTTATTGACTGGGAAATCGGCTCAAGAATATACCTGTCAAAGTTTGGTTTTGTTCCGTCGACTAATAACCGAGAAATAACAATTTGTTAGAAAATGGCCAAGAAATGGGCGAATTTCATGGAAAGAGATATCATCACATTAATACGTTGTGGGGCCGAGTTTTCCGTGGCGAGCACGGACCTGCAATGCTGGAGCAGTAGAGTCCGGCTTCACCGAAACACCCGGAATTTAAAGTCGCACCCGGAATAACTCGCAGAGCGATTAGGTCCATTATTCAGACCGAAGATCGCCATAGTTCGACCGCGTGGATAGGGTCGATGCCAATTTCAATTAACTAAATACCCACGTCGTCCAAATACCGGGAAATACCTCGGCAGGATCTGCGCGATCCGGGCCGTTCCGCAGCCGGATCGCTAAGCGTTACCCGAGCGGAGAGTACCAGATTCCTGCCGGGCCGATTACACATTTACGGCAAATGAGCCTTCCTAATTGCCGTTCGCAGCGTGACAAACCGAATGGTGGAAAGGACAAGGAGAGCTGGGACATTCAACAAAGGAAGGGAATTTAATTAACAATGATAATTGAGGAACGAGGGGGCACTAAGGCGTGAGTTATCCGACTAAGCAAATTCGCAAATAATGTACAGTAAAAAAGCACTGTAAAACTCTACTTATGCAGGACGGGCGCCACGGACACACACAGGCACACACAAATACTCCATGAAGAATTATGGCTCGTGGCGTGTATTGAAGGTTTCCAGCCGTCGACGGGAAGGATGAGCTGAACCAGAGCTATTTTGGCTTCCCGCCTCGTGCGGACCTTGACGATCTCGGCTCAGCGGCGACTTGAACCCAACTCGATGCGTTGCAAGCTCGTGGTATGGAGGGCAGGTCGGGCTCCAGCATGCCTTCCGGCACGCGGAGACCAGAGCCAGTGAAAGAGGAGACAGAAGCCAGCAACAAGACGAACCAATAAAGCGACGATGACCACGCATCTCGTCTATTTTTCTCTCTCTTGGTGTCGGGGGGGGGGTGGGGGGAGCGGTTACCATCTCCGCACCCTTATTCGCCAGGGTGAAATCGTCGTCTCTGCCATGATTTGGCGTCGGGGGCGTGTCGGGACCGTCTGATCCCTGCCCACAAGAGGCTCTGCCTTTCTCTTGGAGCTCGTCTGCACCCATTGGCCGATTGACGCAACTTTGCTCGCAATCTCCCTGATTGGTCTCGAGAGCCGCCGCAAGGTCCCTCCATTGAACTCCGCCGACTGCGGGCGGCTGTGGCGTCGGTTTGAGGTAAGCAGAGGTGAAGGCGTGTTGTTGTGTTATAAATGTTAAAAATACTTTCTGAAATAACTCGCAGCGCATTGCACACTTAATTCCATGTGACATAGGGGAAAGAGAGGTATCATCCACATTTACTTATCAAATTAACTGAGCGATGGGGAGCCTGAATGTTGAGTGCTCATGGTGCCACATTCCGTAACACTACCATCCCCTTTTTACAGACTTGTCCATCTCTTCTCTT
>JAXMNL010000033.1:228779-241232 GCA_035128595.1 Eptatretus atami | reverse complement strand
TTACCGGGTTATTTTCAATAAGACTTATTTGATATTTCTCACATTCTTGATGTTTTCCATTTAAGTACCAAGGTTGATTACATCTCCACTCTTTGGTTTGGTTATTGCTTGGTTCTATCATTTATAAATCAGTAAAAGACAGTAGTAGTCCCTCAGCACTTATACTTATAACCATAAGGGAGACTATTAATTCCATTCTCTAAAATATATATTTTATCATCAAAAGCTCCTAATGCTTTCTTATTTATTTCTTCTGTATATAATTGATGTCTATATCTTCTTATTTTATGCATTTTTCTATACTCTTCCTTCTTTAAGATTAAACTGTTGTAATATATTTAATGTTTATTGTTTCATTTCTATTTTTTTCTTTATTCCCTTAACTTCTTTTTACACCTTTCAATATTATTGTCAATATATGTAAAAGCATAAGCCTTTGATCTCAATCCTATAAATTCACTCATAACCTTCCCACCCAATTCATCTTTAAACTTACCAATAACCTTTTCGTTATTTGATGAAAACAACACATCACCAGGTTTATAATTACTTGTGTCATATATATCATATTATCAATCATATCCTCATATACATTTCCAGTCTTTATTTCTAATATAAAACTATCTGTATCCATATATAAAATGACATATTATCCTTATACTTTAATTTTAAATTATTATAGTAAGAGTCATGCATGAACAACTTTGACAAATCCAGAATTGATGTTCCTATATAAATGGGTATGTATATTTCAATACTCTCTTTTTTTTCAAATGAATAGCACAAAAGTTCTCTGAAAATACCTCCACCCGTTCAAAACTTGGTTTGTTAATTAACTTTGAAGCCTGTTTCAAAGATGTAGTAAGTCTTATGTTTTCTCGATTCCTAACATTTTCCATAGTCTTTCCAAATACAGCATTATCTTAATTTATAAAGAGTCCATCTCAAAATCTGTTTCTGCGTTTTTTCTACTTTTTGTATTAAAATCAATATAGTCCTTTAACCATGGACCTTGTTTAAATTTCAAAATCCTATGAATTTTCCTCACTCTCAACCCAGCAGATAAATATTGTCTCAAGTTCCTTTGATGTAAAACATAACTTTATTTATCATTTATGTAGTAGGTAGTTTTTCTGAAGATTTACCCTTTATATTAAATGACTGTTGGTAATCACTTCACCATTCTTTTCTGGACTTTCTTTATCGAAGGCATAGGGTAGGTCTTTATGTTTATTATGAAGTTCTTCAGGGTATTTTAAATCAACCTCAAAATAATATACAACTTCAGCCTCATCCAATTCTTTTTGAGAGGAGATAACAATATCAAGTAAAACTTTTCATAATGTTTTTCTTTAACCCATTTAAGTTTCCCATCAGGTAAAGATTGAAACATGGCCCACCCATACAAATTGTTAGCATCATAATACATCAGGTAAGAGTTGTCCTCATTCTTATTATAATCAGGAAGATATTTTGTGATTTGCTTTAGCATACTCTTGGAACATACTTGAGATATTCTCCTCTTTAGCCTCTCTATCATTAAGCATATCTATATCACTGATTAATTCCAAATTTTGTTTTTGTCATTTTTAACATAGCACTCCAAGCCAAACCCGGGGCTGTGTAATAGTGAGCGGGGTCTACTCCATAAGAATATTTATTATGACAGACTGTTCTAAAAGTTTCAAAACAAATCACTTACAGTACATCCGTTTTAAAATATAAATCATGATATTCCCCAAGATTCTTTATATTAAACTTCTCCCAAACCGTTTTAGCTTGTGTTTAATCTTCATCAGAAATATGAGTATTATTCAACTTACCATATAAACTTTCCCTTGAAGGAAGTTGTGTTTCTTTAACCTTTCAAATGAATCCATATAGTCATACGGTAATTCCCTTTTGTGATAGATCAGTCTCTTCTTGATTTGAGAAATAATGATTTAAGACTCGTGAAGTTTTTAATATTTGACCTAACTCAGATAATGAATCTCCATAAACTTGTATTTGTCAATAAATCTGATATGGGTTATGGAAGGATGTATAAATTGTTTTTGTGAATGAGATGTATTTTTGATCTGTGTTTGGAATGGCGAAATATTTCCGGATGTCTTTGAAAGTTCATTTATAAATAGATGCGTGTCATAGTGAGCGTTGTTGTGAAGAAGACGGGAATAACGTTTTGGAGGTTTGTAATTAATATTAAACAAGAATGAGCGGGACCTCTATATTTACCAGTAAGATGACAATGATCTCTAACTTTAAACTCCTCAATTTCCTCCCACAAATATGGCAGGTACTGTTCATTCTAAATTATTTTTTCTCTCTCTTCTGTTATGAGAATTGGTTTATAGGTTTTAACCATTATTTCTCTTAGTCTTATACAGTCTTTTTCCAATCATCTCACAAACCTCTCTGAGGCATCTTCTCCTCTATAAAGTTCTAACTTGTTGTATTCATCACCAACAGATGATGTGATATAATAACAGAAACACTTGGAGTATGTTTTTTGGTATATATTGTGTATGATTTATTTGGATTTGGAGAAAGAGTGTCTATCTTTTCAAGGATACTTTCAAATTGGCATATATCACAAACGGATGTTTTATAGATTTGTTAAAATCTTCGAATGATCTGTTTGAACCTGCTTCTGGTAAATTGATTACGGTTGATTTATGATTACTAACATATTTCAAATGTTGATTTAATCGTTCTTTTGTGTGAAGGAGTTGAGACATCTCTTCAAGGATACATTTTACATTTTCTCTTATATATTTGTGATTTGGTTAATCTTGATAAATTTTTGATGAAAGCTATAATGTGATTTTTCCTTTGAAGTAAAGTAGAGAAGGTCAATGTGTGTTTCAACATTTTTATAGTTGCTTGAAAATTTTTAATATCTGAACTTTGTTTGTATATGTTATCCATATACATTAACAGATAGATTTTTTCATTTTCTCAAATTTAGAAATAACTCTCAATGCCATTGGAACTTTAAAATCTTCTAGCATTTAATGTGTTCTCGTATTCTTATATTTCAACCCTTTCAGATTCCATTGTGGAGGATGTAAGTGAGCAAGAACAGACCATAGAAACATTTATTTATCTTGTTTGAATATTAACAACCGCTTTCTTAAGTTTTATCTCTCTTTGGTAAATCAATATAAGAAGAAGCTTGAAGAGCATTCTGATTTTAAGATGTGTATATCCAAAAAAGATTATTTTTTGTAATTGCAAATCCACTACCTACTACAGTGTTATCAACATCTTGTTCTTGTCTCTGGAGTTCATCGTAAACATCACATCTTACAAAATATTGAAATGAAAGATAAAGTGAGGGTTTCTCCTCATTAGGGAGTAGTTTCATCAACCTGTCTTACCATTTTCAATTTACTCCATATAAAACTTAAAAGTTTTCATTTCACTAATGTGTTTTTAATTATAGTTTTAATACTCTGTTTTAACCATATCAACAGCTTCCCTGATTGAAGATGGTCCGGGTCTTTGAAAGCGAAACAATCTTATTTTTATGTCTTTAAATGCTTCACAGTGTTTTCAATGGAGAATTTAATGGCACCCTCCCTTTCTTCATATTCTTGTGTTTGCGTGATTGAAGATGTCTATTATATATTCTTTTTAAGAATATCATTATCACATCTATCACAATGTTTTGTTTCTTGGTCAAGTGGATATATTAGTCTGAAAGAGATTGAATATGTGTTTGTTGGTTTGAAGGTGTTTTTTATAATATTTATATCATGAGATTACAAACATCGCAGTAGGTTGTATTCACCATATTTATAAATGAAACTTTACTTAAAACTACCCAATTTTCTAATCGATAAATTTTTGTTTAATTTTAAAGGTGGATAATCTGTGCTTAAAACGTCATTTTCTCCTCCAACTTTTTTTCACCTTAAATAAATAACATGTTTTCACAGACACAAAGACAAGTTTCAATAATCTATTCATTTGTTAAAGATACTGAGAACTATGTCAAGGATGTTAAATTGAACAAAGATAAATATATATAACAAACTATTGGATAAAAACAATTATGGTGAATATTATGAGTTTCAATTTCCTTCAGTGGAAGGGCTTTTAGTAATAATCTGGAAGAACATCAATTAAAGTATCTCCTAAACAAAAGTTTCTCCTCTCCTTCTGGTATGATATTCAAACTAGAAAAAGCAAATGATACAAGAAAAGTATCAAAAATAAAACCTTATGGATGAAGCTTTAGAAAGAAAAGATAAGACCATCTGTAATATGCAAGGAGAAATTCTGTATTGTTTTCAACAACCTAAAGATATAAATCCTGTGAAAATAAAAGATGTTTAATATATCAGGTGTGAAAATGCATTTTTGTTTCGAAGAGGTTAGGATCATCTTAAAATTACCTTTTAAAATAAAAAATGTAGTAAGTTGAATTTGTTCATGGAATAAAAGTATATAGAATTTAATAGATAATGGGGGGTTAATGTTTTTTCTACTAATTAAATACGAGTCATTATTCAACTAGAAGATTTTTGAAGATTATGAGAGTGAACTGAAAAGAACAGTTATGATACCTGAGAGTCTTGCGTTCAAACGATAGTTTATGATCACCGAGAGTTTGTGTTCACAATGATAGTTATGAAAGTAAGTTTTATATAATTCTGAAACGTACCGAAGATGCATGTCGAAGTTGAAATTTTATTTAAGTAAAGTTTTACTTTATACAAATGAATAATTCACTAAGATTTTGAGCCTCTTGAATTTCCTGATTCCCCACACTGAATGAAATTGTGACGACATTGTCCTGCCGTGGTGGAAAGACGGCGGATTAATCAAGAGTCAAAAGCTATTAAAACCAATGTATACATTCTGGTGAATTATCTTCACTAACATACTGATAATAAAAAATATACAAAAGGAAAATAATTTCTTTTAGATTTACACCAAACAATGACATTACTTTACAAGATTGATTAGAGAAATGAATGTAAAGTATCTAGGGTGACAACACACCTTTCCTTCCACAAGGCAAGAACTGACGTATTAGAAGAAATGTTCAAACGGATTGTTGTTATATATTATTCTGATGTGTTGATATTTCCCTGAAAATGACAAGATATTTTGGCATAAATAAAATAATGGATTATTTTGAAATTAAAACCGGAAGCTTAGTTAAAATAAAGAGTTTCTATAAAAAAGCCAATAATGAATTAAAACAACCCTGTTTTCCAAATATATACAATGAATGAATCTTTTACCTATTCTGGGCACAATAAGACTAAAATTTAAACACTCATAAACCCAATCCTCCAAATTCATTAAGATGTTCATAGTCTGGTTCCAATGCAGTGTGGAAAACACCTGCTTACTTTTGAAGATGCTCCTGACTCCCACACTTTTTAGATTATGATCACATTTAATATTTTCCACAAAGTCGAGTTTTCAAACTTGAGTATCAACTACTCTCACAACGGCTTTAATGCTGGTCTTCCAAAAAAGGGGTATAAATTGGTTTATTTTAAAACCTTCAAAACAATCTAAATATTTCATAACATTGAAAGATATCAACATAAACTATTTTGTGATACAACAGAGACTGTAAAAAGAAATCAAAACCGATAACTTGTATTCTTAGTGATATTTATACGGATGATATCCGTCTCCCCAAGATTTTGGATAAATCAAAAAAGACCTCGTTTCTTTGATGATTGGTTAATGAGAGAAACCAAACGGCTAATGGAGGACAGCTACTCACACAAGAGTGGAGAACATTCTTCTTGTTAATTGTAATTATCTTAGTCAATCGTACTTTCACTTCCTCGTTGTCCATCAAAAACAATGTAATTACTTTTTATTTTTAATTCCAAGTTAAATTCAATAGATATAAATAATTTTTGGAAGATACATTGTTCTACATTATCGTACGTAAAAACGAATTTGGGGGATTACATGACAGCACACGACTGAAAAATATAAGATATATGTTGTTGAAACAAGATGAGATAATTAAAGGATTATTTTTTTGTTTTATACAACAATTACATATATAATGACAACTATTATTATAAATCTTGTGGGTAAATCTGCTTCTGGAAAAAACTTTCCATAAAATAAACTAGGTTCTTGTGGTAGTACAAATAAAGAAATTGGTAAATTTACTTAAAAACACCACGTGATAACGCATTGTATCAACAACAACAAGACAAAAGTACCTGGAGAAGTAAAGGTGAAGATTATCAGCTATGATTTAGTGGAGGAACATAAGTGCGATTGAGGAATGAAGGTCAAATATTTGAGGAGGTTTCTCTCTTGGTACAATTACAATTTCACATTGTAAGAGTGAGTTAAAGAAACTAAAAATCTGGTGGTCTTGGATATTAGAAACTAATCCAGAAGGACATGAGACAAATTATTAAACATCCCTGAGTGGGGTTAAGATTTTATCATTCGGTTTTGATGTAGATGAAAGAACTCAACGGCAGCGTATGAAAAAGCAGAGATGCAAGTATTATGAAGAGAAATTCCAACACTCGTATTAAATTTTAATAAGAATTTGAATGAAATTTTAAAGAAAAAGGGATTTATTTGAACCCATCTACTTTCATGATGAAGAAAAGGAAAAAATTCCCCTGTGTTGATTCTTTAACAATTCATTAAATGATATTTTTCCGATAAATAAATGGGATGCGAAAGAAAGGCAAGAAAGAATTTAAGGAACATCAAAGAGTGGTTTCAAAAGATGTAAAAACAACAGTGTAAGACATAAGAAGAAACGCAGACAGAAATCTAACGGGTGAAAAGCATTTGAAAAGAAACAGATAAATTTTTTAAAAATACGCACTTTAAAAAACTTCCCAAAGAAAAATTATAGATGTTTTCACAAGTTCCCCACAAAGAATATACTCCTAAAAAAACTTCAAATGCTTATAAATATTCAGTCAAAATACGGAGGAAGAATTATGCATATAGGATAATTAGAATACTGATGATGTAGGATTATTTTCAAACACTGGAAGCAGATTATTCAACCACCTGATTATACTGTGAAATGCTCTTACAAACTATGATATTCAGCGCGGAATCAAAAACCAAGATCAGGACTCATTCCAACAGAACAACAGCAATATTTCATCTTGTTAGAAAAGGTATTGATATTTAAATGATGAATTAAGGTTCTTGAGTTCTGCTCAACCCCTGTTAAAATTAACCTCCAGATTAATATTTGCTTCTCCACAAAAGATGGGAAGACAAGCTTCACTGTGAGGGATGAATCAAAAGTTATTTTGTAAACCAATTGGATATTGAAAAATAATGATGATTGAGTATATATTGATCTGCTGGACCTGTTATTATGGGTTAGTCTTTCTGGTACAACGTAGCAAGAATGAGAAGGAAGAAACACAATTATTTCAGGCTTTAATAGGCTTGGTTAGGTGTTAGGTTAAAATATATATTTTATCATCAAAAGCTCCTAATGCTTTCTTATTTATTTCTTCTGTATATAATTGATGTCTATATCTTCTTATTTTATGCATTTTTCTATACTCTTCCTTCTTTAAGATTAAACTGTTGTAATAATATTTAATGTTTATTGTTTCATTTCTTATTTTTTTCTTTATTCCCTTTAACTTCTTTTTACACCTTTCAATATTATTGCATCAAGGAGGAGAGTTCATGACTGATGTCGAGGCTGACAATATCAAGAGATTGAACCTCATTCAGTGGCTGACCATGAAAATAGATAAGGACACGGTTCATTCAATGATTGTTTCAGACTGACCGGTTGAGACTGTGACACTTGTCAGGATTGAAAGACATGTTTCCATTTGTCAGAGCAGAATCGAATTGGTTCCTTATCAGAAGAATGTGATGCAGTTGCTGCTCGCCTCTTATTTGGTTGTCATGTTATATTTCGCCGTGTGGAGACATCCATAAAAAAGGTCATTTATGTAGCTTAGTAACAAGACTGGACCCAAGATGCGACTCTGGTCCCTCCAGCCTCTTGTGGGAGATAAGAGGTTGTTATTGAGAGCAGCATGCTGACTGTGTGAGTTGTGTAAATAGATTTACCTGAGATAGATTTCAGCAGATGCCACAGGCTTGGTGAAGAGAGAGTTGAAAAGTATGATTGTAGGATAAGCATAACATTGGTCCAATGCTCATTGAAGATACAGTGTTTGTGGGCTATCGGGAGGAAATTCAGGTTCCAGTCAGTTGAATTTGCCTTGCAGGTAGAGAATAGAAACTGCTTTTTACTGATTGCCTCAACACTTCAACACAGTGTACCAGGATCAGGATGTACGAGTCATGGAGCCATTAATTTCTGAAGGATAGAACACATTGTATGGAGGGAGGAATTGTACACCCACTCATTTCAGGAGCAGCCTTGGCATGTGGGGGAGGGTGGAGGGTGGAAAGGTTATGGGAGTGGGGCAAATATATTTTGTCATGGCTAAAATTTTCCCCTATCTGCAGCAGGGGTCAGTAAAACCACTTGCACTATCGCACGTGTCCAGGCGAAAATTGTACATCGTCTCCCCCTCTTCGAGGAGGAGGAGGTGGAGGTGAGAGTGGGGGTTGTGCCCATGACCTGACCCTGGGTACAACCAACACGTATGAAAAATTGTGGAGATCGGCCCAGCTCTGTTTTTTGCATTCATTGTCAGATGTACACACGTACACATGGATGCACACACACGCATACACACAAATACTTATAATTGCCTTATCTAATATAGTGGGATTGATGATGATGGCAGCTAATGAGATAATGAAGCATTTTGTGAGAGAGCTTTCAGATTTCAGAACAAACAATCTCCCTTGCTCAACAGCACAAGTCAGTGCCTTGGTCAGTTTCTGAATACTACCAAGGGGCGTACGTACAAATTTAAAACGGAAGGGCACTCGGCAGAGGACAGGCTGATTAGTTTACGTTTTGTATCCCACTGATAGGCCAGATCTAGATTCGGACCTTAACTAAAATTTAATGGCTTGTTCTTGTCACCTTACCAACTCATTCACCAAGTTTCCTCTGAATCTGTCTTTAACTTTTTGTGAAAAGTCATGCTATATATTGTTTTAACCCTATCTCTCAATGGTGAAGAATCACGTAAAAAATTCTCATATCCAGATCTTTATCCGGATCTTCACCAAAATTGAATCTACTCTTTCTTGTCACAGACCCAACCTACCACCAAGTTTTGTCTGAATGCATCAATAACTTTTTGAGATATCCTGCACAAAGTGAGACAGACAAACAGACAGACAGACAGACAGACAAATAGGGATGAAAACGTAACCTCCTTCCATCTTTGCTGGCAGAGGTAATGATGTGATCACTGCAGCCAAGAGGGAACATAACCTTCTCAAGTGAAGTTTTACATAAGTAAATTTAATAATGAATGACTGCCAACTGCAGAGTTGTGAAAGGTAAAAGAGACAGATTAAGGCCAGTAGTTTCAAGATAATATATGGAATCAACATAACATTGGTCAAAGTTTGTCAACCATTATGGGGAGCAAGGACAAGATTAAGTTTGATGCCTTAACCCAGTGGTTCTTAACCTTTTGGGGTTACGGACCCCTTTGAGAATCTGACGAAAGCTATGGACCCCTCCCCAGAAAAAATGGACATAAAAACATACACACAAAATCTTGCAGACAATTTATTCTATTGTATTGGAAATGGATTTCCTTCACGTAGACAGAATATAAAAACAATCTTTACAAAGAATTATGTCACTCTCGCTCTCGTTTTTTTCAAAAAAAACTAATGGTCACTTCCTGATAAAAATTGAAATAACTAAAATTGTGCAAAATAAAACAAAAAGTAAACTTTGATTCTGCTCAAAAGTAAATTTGAATGAGAAGGCTGCTGTTATTTAGCTTGAATAATAAGTTGAAATTGTGGAGTGGTCGTTGACATGGCAATGTGCATGTCATCTTTGACATCCAATCGATTTTGACTTTTCCTTTTGATGGCATCAAGTGAAGAAACCCTGATCCACAAAAGTATGTCGTCACAAACGAAATCGGAATCTCCATAGCTCGCATTGCCAGGCGAGGGGAGGCTTGTGTTAAGGAACACCAGACTTCTCCCAGACTGTTCGAGTTGAATTCATGTCGCATCGTTTCCTTTGTACCCAAGTCAATGAGGTCATCTTTGGCAATGTCTGCATCATTGATGCTGTCTATGTCATAAGGAAAGGATTATGAATCCACGATTCAATTTTAAGGTTGTCCGAGCAGAAATAAACTTCAAAGAGTTCTTCAAAGTTTCCAGGTGTCTGCAGATTTCTGCCTCCAGATAAACTGACAAGGCTTCATCACTCTCGACTCCAGCCTGCAGAGGTGCTTCCTCCAGCATTTGAAAGTTCACATCGTTGTCCGACTCCAATCTCTTCTTCAGCGTGACAGCTTGGCCAAAAGAGCTTGTAGTTTTTCAGCAACATCCATGATGGTGACTGCAGGACCTTGAATCGAAAGATTTACCTCATTCATGTGGCCAAATGTATCTGCCAAGTAAGCCATGTCATGGATGTACTCCTCCCTGTGTAAATTGTTTGAGAGTGGGCTTTCCTTTTCTCTCCGAAAAAATAGAAACTTCTTCCTGAAGTTCAATCAAGCGCCTCAAGGTTTGTCCTTTGAAAGCCAGCAAACTTCTGTGGAGTCGAGAAGAACTTCATATTCTGCTCCAAATTCTTGACATACCTCATGAAAAGGCGGTGATTGAAGGCCCCGGTTCTGATGAAGTTGACGACTTCCATGGCAGAAAGATAGAGTTCTTTTTAGGAATGTTGGCAGAGTTTTTGACACCAATGCATGCGGATGTAGAAAGCAATGAATCATGATGATGTGTGGAGCATCTTCATTCACCAAAGCAGCAAAACCAGATATGTTGACAATCATCAAAGGTGCTCAATCTGTGCACAGAGTAACAAGATTTTTCTTCCAGTGGAAGTTTAGATTGGCAAAGAAACTTTTCACCATTTTGAAGACGTCGACGACATTTGGGGTTTTCAAAAGGGGCTCACAAAATTGGAATTCTTCTTCGATGGTATCAGCATGCACATAAGGAAGAAAACCAGGTGCTGGCTGTACTGAGAGACGCCTGTAGTATAATCAAATTGCATACTGAAGGAAATGATGTAGCTGCCAATTCCTTAATGACCTGAGTAGTAGATTAATGGGGTTTCTAGTGCAGTAATTAAATGAATGGGGGAAAAGGGGGAAATATCTCTGATTTAAGGTTAAAAAGCCTGAACAGGAGTCCGATTTTCTCCCCATTTACCTCTCCCATGCAAATGAATGGGGGGAAAACTCTCTTATTTAACCTCTAAACTCCCTAAATAGGAGACTGGGATAATACAAATGATTTGAAAAAACTCTCTGTCTCAAGGCTCAAAAGCTCGAACGAGGAGTTTAATCTCTGCCCATTCCCTCCTCCACCCTTCAACCCCCCCCCCCCCAATGTTAAATTGGGTCTAACTTAAGGGACTGACTTAAATTGGAGATTATAATTAAGAGCTCTGTCCATTGAGACACTGATTAAAACAACATTTCTTTTATATTATCATTCCATTCAAAGAGTGAGCCAATGAATATTTGTCCATGTTCTACTTCAGGTAATAAATTAATTTTCCTATTACATTCATCACCATCGAGTATGTTCACAAATATTATTTTGGAACTTAGTTCTTGGTCTAAATATGTTTGTTGAGCAGAGATAAAATGATAAACTTATCTTAATGCTCTTGTTTGACCACCTCCTGAGCCACATATCATTTTGAGATTATAGTAAATTGTTTTTCCATTGTTTAATTGATAACCATCAACGTTTTCAGTCCATTCAAGGATTTTAATTTTTTTCTTTACATCCTCTAACTTATTTGTAATTAAATTTATCGCTTATTTGTTTTATCTACTTTTACCCCGGTTATTTCTTCAATAAGACTTATTTGATATTTCTCACATTCTTGATGTTTTCCATTTAAGTACCAAGGTTGATTACATCTCCACTCTTTGGTTTGGTTATTGCTTGGTTCTATCATTTATAAATCAGTAAAAGACAGTAGTAGTCCTCAGCACTTATACTTATAACCATAAGGGAGACTATTAATTCCATTCTCTAAAATATATATTTTATCATCCAAAAGCTCCTAATGCTTTCTTATTTATTTCTTCTGTATATAATTGATGTCTATATCTTCTTATTTTATGCATTTTTCTATACTCTTCCTTCTTTAAGATTAAACTGTTGTAATAATATTTAATGTTTATTGTTCATTTCTTATTTTTTTTCTTTATTCCCTTTAACTTCTTTTTACACCTTTCAATATTATTGTCAATATATGTAAAAGCATAAGCCTTTGATCTCAATCCTATAAATTCACTCATAACCTTCCCACCCAATTCATCTTTAAACTTACCAATAACCTTTTCGTTATTTGATGAAAAC
>JAXMNL010000033.1:201243-216047 GCA_035128595.1 Eptatretus atami | reverse complement strand
ATGCAACTCCATTCATTCGCACTACCCCTCCATCGACCCATACCTCACGTCCCTTCTTGCACTCTTCTCCCGCTCGCCCAACTCTGCCCGAGTTCTGCATTTTTCTCCTGTGAACATCCGCCCGCCGGCCAATACCGGGGTCTCTCTTCCTTGCCCTGGCCACCCGTCGTCTTTGCTACTCCGCAAGCTAGCACCGATACCCATCACATCTTCTCATTCCGCCTCCACCCTCCTATACCCATTCTTGACGTCGATGCTCTCACAGTACCCTCTCCACAGTTCTTCTTTCGCCGGGTTACATGATCAAGCGATCACGATACCCTTGTCTCTACTATAGGTTCTAAAAACCATGCTCCCGTCGCCTGTGTTGGTGCCCTTATAATTTTGGCCTTGCCGCAAATTTTCACTTGTGCCCTTGCACAATTTCATGGCTGGCAGCGTGGCTCACTTGCAGGGATTGCCCCTCTGCCGAACTGTAACCATGGCACCCGGGCCCTGAGGCTGTCTCCGAGCCCACTGCTCCCTATAACGCGGGGGGTTTCCTCTGCATTGCCCTGCTTCCATGCCCACTGTGCATTTTGTGCTCCGGATCCCTTTCCGAGGGTCGCCTGTGCCCACTACACTATCCCCGTCCTTGGACCTTGGCTACTCTGGCCACTGTCCGGTGCCCGGGGGTGCCTCTACTCGATACTCACCTTTCAACAGCCACGCTCCCAGCGGTCCATGACTCCTGCCCGTCCAAATGGGTTCTGACCCTTTCTTCCACACCAACAACAAAACGCCCTCCTTTTGGTAAATTGACTAACCAACTACAACCTTACACTGCCCGGGTAACTTGGGCGGGATTCACTCCTCCCCCACTCATTCATCGTACCATACATTCACATTCACTCATTCACACTTGGGCCCCTTCCCACATTCACTCAATGGCACATTTTTTTACTTTTCAATTCACTCTACTTATGTTCCCTAACTATCTCGTGCTCCCTCGTCGTCCCTTATACGTTGTGAACGTTCCATTACCTACATAGCTAAGCTACTCCCACTACACATTCATTCTGTTTCATGTTCTCCCAGTATCCATTTATCATTCTAAATCGAACCTAAATCCCACGAACTAGTCCACGGCCCCATGGAGACGGCTTCATGCCCATGTGGCAGGTCTGACTAAGCTAAACCCATCCTGCTAACTATTGCTGCGATGCCCAAGCAAATGTCTACACATACGCTGGGCCGTGTACTGGAGCGAGGCTTTTTTTTGTTGTTTTTTTTGCACGGCTCACTCGCTTGTCCCTTCCGATGACAATACATGCAGCCATTGATGTCACCCTGCACATCGTGACAAGGCTCACTCTCAAGGCACCATGCGAGCCAACTGCGCCACTCACCGTAACTCGTGCTGCGAGTCCCGTGACCTCACTCCGTGCACCGAACATGCACGGTTTCCCGTGCAGGCCAGCCCGAGCGATCGTCCCGGAACGCCGCTCCACGCGTTCCGCGAACAGAACACGCGGCAAGCAGCACGTGGAGCTTCGCACATGCGCTCCTGTGGACCCGTCCGTTCACATTCCCACACAAACGCCTATATTTCGAGTCCACGCGGCCGCTCGTGTCCAACGTGGACGTTTCCGGGCCGGATCGCGAAGACGCGCGCATGCAGGCCATGCGCGAAATGTGCCATGGTTCCGTATGCACCATCGCGCGAACCCGGCGCAGTAGCCAAACTCACCCTTTGTGCCTTCCAGACTCGCTACTCGTGGCTCCCATCTGGATCGGTCATGTACCAATTCCTCGCATGCACTCCGCATGCCATGACACTTGCATTCTGATACCTTTTGACACACATTTCGACACACTCGTACCACTCATACACTCACCACACACTTCGGGACAATCACATCGGGGATTCGTGTTAACTCAAGGGGTAACAAATCTCTATACCGCCAAGTCCACGTGTACCCAATCACATCACTCACCTGCTCAACCTCCTTCGGCCCGACCGGACTCACCTCGTCGCTATCTGCTTCGAGAGAGCTTCCCATCTTCCCCCTGTTCCTGAGGGAGAGTTAACCTGATGCTCAAAACCGGGTCACGAACATTTCCACAAGTTCACCCATTGTCCTCACTGGTCTATGTGTGTGTGCTCGTCAATTTCCTGCAGTTTCTCCTCTGTTTCTCATATCTCCGTCACTTCTTTTATTATTCCTTAATTCCTGGCTCTCATCTCTGTTAATTTTCTCCGCCTCCGTCACATCCTTTGTTCTTCCCTCGTCCCTCTTGTATCACCCTACATGTTTCCCCTTTAATTATCGTGGCGCGTGCTCGACATCCCCTGTCCGAGTTTATACACTTCTCGGTCCACCCGCCATTATTTTCTCATCACTTCTTCCTCACCGTCATCCGTCCGAACAGCGCCACACTCCCCCTCGACTCGGAAGTTTCTTCAGGTAGAGTCCTGTCCATTTGCAAAATTTTGGAGCATTTTAAAACATCCGCCACTGTCGTATACTCCAATCCTTGCGCTTCATTGCATGTCCATTACTCCATAAACTGCCGCACTGTCAACCTGCCCTGGCCACTCAAACTGACTACATTTAGTGTGCGGTTGTAATTTAAAAAAACAGATGAATGGCATCTTCACTTTTCCCAACCCTTAGGTAAGGGTGTTTTCTTCTTCACAAGTTTTCCTGAGTCACGGATCCTTTAAACTTATCTCAGAACCCCCTGTATCAGCACAACTTTGTTAGCCATGGTGCATTCTGGGAAAAATTTTGAACTGCTCTTAATTTCGAGGAACGGGGGGGGGGGGTGCTCCGCACCCCTGGTCCGAATCCCGTGAATTTCTCTAAGGAGCAGAGGGTTCGAAACCCTCTCCTGACACCAATTGTTGTGGCCGAGTTTCGGTGGCGAGCACGACGCAAGTGGAGCCGTACAGTCTGTCCACCGAACACCCGGAATTTATAGGTCTCACCCCAATAACTCCCAGAGCGACGGGTCCCTATCGGGACCGAAGATCGCCAATAGATGACCACGTGATAGGGTCGATTGCCAATTTTCAATTTCCCTAAATACCCACGTCGTCCAAACTACTGGGGAAATTCACCCTCGCAGGATCTGCGCGATCCGGGCCTTACTGAGCTGGATCCGACCGTACCCGAGCGGAGAGTACCAGATTCCTGCCGGGCCGATTGCATGATTATGGCAACAATGAAGCCTTCCCAATTCCCGTTCGCAGCGTGACAAACCAATGGTGGAAAGGACAAGGACGAGCTGGGACATTCCACAAAAGGGGATTATTAACAATGATAATTGGGGAACGGGGGGCACGTAAGGCAAGTTATCCGACTAAGCATGCAAATAATGTACAAGCAAAAAGCACTTAGCGAATTCTACTTATCATACGGGCCCCACGGACACGCACACACGCACACACAAATACCCAGAAGAAATGTTGGCCGCAGTCTTATTGAAGGTTCCACAGCTCGAGGAAGATGAGCTGGAAACCAGAGCTATCTTGGACCTTCCCGCCTTGTGCGGCCATGACAATCTGGCTCAGCGGACTTGAACCTGCAACTCGATGCCGCTGCAAGCACTGGGTATGGAGGGCAGTCGGGCTCCAGGCAAGCTCCCCGGCACGCAATGAGACCAGAGCCAGCGACAAGACGAGACCAGAAGCCAGCGACAAGACGAGACCAGAAGCAAGATGACTGCGCGTGTCCCGTCTATTTCTTCTCTCTGGTGTTGGGGCGGGGGAACGTGTCTCACCTCTCCGCACCCTCATTCATCAGGGAAATCGTATTCTCTCCATGATTCGTCGGGGGGCGTGTCGGGGCGTCTCGATCCCACCCCCCGAAGAGGATCTGCTTCTCTTGGGGCTCGCTCTACGCCTGGGCTGACCGACGGCACTGCTCGCATCTCCTGTTGGGGAGAGCTGCCGCAAGGTCCCTCCTGAACTCCGCCAACCACGGGCGCTATTGGCGTCGGGTTGAGGAAGTGAGGTGAAGGCATGTTGTTGTTGTTATAAGTGTAGAACCTATCTATAAATTAACCTCGCAGCGTATGCACACTTATTCCCATGAACATAGGGGAAGGGAGCTATCTATCCCCATTACTTATCAAAATAACTGAGCTATGGGACCTGAATGTTGCGTGTTCATGGCTGCCAGATCCGTAACAATACTACTGATGTTGTCTTCCCTTCAAACAACTCATCTCTGACAATCAGGAAACATTATTTCTCACACTCAACTGTGGACCACACTACAATAGTTGGAGATCCTAAGTCTCAAACAACACATGAGACCATCTCCCTGGAAATATATCTGACAATCGACACAGTCTGACATCCTGCTGTGCTTCCCAAGCTCGTTGATGACACCCAAAGCCACCTCATACTGACTTTCTGACTTCCTTTATTCAAAGGTCAACAAACTGCTAACAATGGACCCTTCCTCTCCTATCTCAGTGTCGTTGGAAAGCAAAGGCAGTCTTTGGTCATACTATTATTATTTCTGACACGGATGACAATTTCTTTGAAGATTTTGATGTTTAACTTGTTCCTCCTCATGGAACAGGATTGCTGAAAAAAAGGATAATCTCATCCCGACTCCAGCTATGCAGGTTTTCATTTTTTAATATGCAATGTAGAGGCTCATATAAGAGCTAACACACAGAATGTATATCAAGGAGCAGGAGACAAGAGGGGTTTGTGAGGGAAGCACAAAACAGTGGGGAACAAGAGACATTAGGGAGATCTGAGGAAGGTAGAAGGATGGGGTACACAGGGTAAACTACATGGACTTTCAGGAAGGAAAGCAGGGAATTTAATGGAGTGGGTTTATGGTGGATTAACGGGGGTAGAAAAGATTGTGGTTTTGGAAGAGGGAAATTAAGAGAGGTGGTGAACAACAGTTTTGAAGACCTGGAGGAAGAGTGGGATTGAAGAGAGGGTGGGAGTTTGTTCCAAAGGTGGGGAAAAGAGGAATGAAATAATTGAAGGTGAGCAGAAGATTCTTGATTTTGGTAGTTTTACCAGAAGTGGGATGCTGGTGGACCATGAGTGCCCTGTGGAAATATGATGGGGGACAGATCGCGACAGAACAACAGGGGGGGGTGGGGGGCGAAGCTGGAGAAGAGACAGGGAAGACAGAAAGACTGTCGACCTGCCTGTGGTGAGAGAGTGAGAGACCAAGACTCAGCTCATCAAGGAGGATACCAATGATCCTAAATGCTTTGGTTTCCGGAGCATGAAGCCGAGAAAGGTGTGAGGTGGGAGCACCAGCCCAGAGGGAGAGCAGTACTCCATCAGGTTGTGGATGAAAGCTTTGTACATGGTCAGGAGCTCAGGTGTGCCAATGAAGGTCCTTGTATGATGGAGGTTGCATGGTCAGGGACTGGTTTTGGAGGCCAGCTTGGAAATTGGCTTTCCCTCACTCTTGTTTTGGAAGTCCAAGCTCAAATGTTTACCCTCAATTCAGGAGGGTCTCCATTGTTGTTTGAATAATTTTGGTCACAGTGAGCCATAATCTCTCTGCACCTGACTCGGACTTTAGCTGCTTAGTGGGAGTCACCAATGATACTCGAGGAGTCGTGCTAAATTAATAATGTTCACAGACCTGTACACTTGTTTTCTAGCTCTTCATACCACCCCTTTTGCCTCACATCTAACCATTTTTAGTCACACTTGGGAGAATATAAAACTAAATCTCCTCATTATATCATAATGTAGAGTATGGTCTCCCTGGAAATGTAGTGCAAAGAAGGAGTAGATAGGTTTTTCATTAGAATTAGATAGGTACATGTATGCATTGGAGATCAAGGGGACAGGGATATTGGCCGGCCTTGGTGGATGGATGATGGTTTAACACATGCATGATGGGCCATATTGTTGTGGACCGAATTCGGGGCGAGCATGACCGCTAGGTGGAGCAGTAGAGTCGGCTCCACCGAAGACCGGAATTTAGACTTGCTTCTCGGAGAACTCCGAGAGGCACAGGTCCCTTACAGGACCGTGGTCACCAAATATTTCGACGGCGTGAGGTAGGGTCCATTGTCTAACTCCAATTTACTTAAGTACTCATGCCATCCAACTACCGAGGAAACCACACCGTCGGCCGACTCTGTCCGATCCGAGTCGCGGTAACGGCTCGGATCCGGCGTAACCGAGCGGAGTTACCAGAGCTGCTGACCAAATGCACAATTTGCCGCTTCCAAACTCTCACACGCACCGTGCTAAGCCAATGAAAGAACACAAAAACGAGCTGAAACATTCAACAAAATGGATATTTATTTACAATATGCAGGAGGGGAACATACAAAGAGCAGATTATCACGACTAAAGCAAGGCAAATATGTACAGAAAAACAGGCACTTAACAGTTTCTACTTATAGACGGGGCCAAGGACACACACACGCACACACAAATACCTCAAAGATGATGGACCTCAAGGTCTTTATTCGAGGTTTCCAGCTCGAGAAGATGAGCTGGAAACCAGAGCTATCTTGACCTGTCACCTCGTGTGGTCTTCGACGTCCTGGACCGGTGGACTCGAACCCCTAGCCAAGATGCCACTCCAAGTACCCAGGACTGAGGGTGAAGGGCGGACGCCAACCAGCGTGAGCGCGGACTAGCCAGCGAGCACCAGCAGGCAAGGTCAGCGATCCGGGGTGATCGGCCCAGACAACCAAACCCTCAGAAGGACGGATGGACGGGAAGAGAGAGAAAAGACAGGAAAACAAGCCAGGCCCCAAAATCTCTCTACCGGCAGAGTCGCGCCAACAATTACCCCCTCCTCTGTTGGAGGGGCCACGGCTCTCTGTGGCCTCCGTTCATTGGGTGGAGGGCGTGTCAGTGCCCGCCCTCCTGAAAAGGACCGCCCCTCAGACAGGAAGTTGAGTAACAGTAGCTCGCGCTGGCTTCGCTTCCAATTGGCTGAACGATCGGCTTTCGTGTGCATCGCTCATTGGGAAAACAGGGACTCATGCCTTATTTGGCGTGGAATTCACACGACTGGCACATCGGACTCCGCCAACCACGAGCGTATGTGTCAGGATGGAGCGAAGGTGTTGTTATAGTTGTAAGTGATTGTAAAAATGTAAAAGAAAATCTGACTATCAAAATAACTCCGCAGCGCATGACAATTAATTCCAATAAGACTAGACGGACGCCTAACTAGAAACACCACTTACCGATATAACTGAGCTATAAGGACTCTGGCTGTTGTGTGCTCATGGCTGCCAGATTTGTAACAATATAACCATCTGTGCAACCTTCCTTGCACTGTATATCTTTGTATTCTTCTGTGTGTTCACACAAGATAACATTCCTCCTTTGAACCCTGAGCTCCTTGGACTTTTGGCTCCCCACTCTGTGCTCCCTGGAGAAAAATCCAGCCGCTCGGGTATATGGAGTTTGAATAGCGGCTGGTAAAACGACAACTTGGGTTCAAAAGGTTGACACATTAACCCTCCTCTGCACTTTCTTCTGCACTGTTTTCATTGTTTCACTGTATGATGAAATTTGCTTATTATGAACGAAAATACACTACTCGATAACGCCAGTATTTGGCACTTTGAATTGTTCTTCTTGAAGCTTATTGGAAACCCATTCTTCAAGCTAAATGATGCTGCCATTAACACGTGTGCATCTTAATGTGCAGGTACCACGCTCTGTGTGCAGTGAGTCATGCCTACCGGGTACACGTAAGGTGGCTCGGAAAGGTCAACCTTTTTGCTGCTTCGACTGTATCCTGTGCAATGATGGGAAATATTCTAATACTACAGAGTGAGTCAACAGTCCTTGCTTTGCCTTTGATGTGATGTAGTTTATGAGGAAGAGGAAAATTGTTTCTTGATGCATTGGTATGAGATATGCTATGTGAATTAATGAATGCAGAACGGGTTGATCTTTCAGGTAATCAACCCATCCTGGGCCTACTGTGCGTGCATGCGTGCGTGCATGTGAGAGTGCATTTTCTACCTCTCTTTTATATAAAAAATTGTATCGTTGTACTCTGAACAATGTGAGCTGTTGGCTGTCTGCCATTTTTCTCATACTTCACAGCCGAAGGCCAGAGGCATTATTTGTTTTATTATTTCAAAACCTCAGCTCTTGGAAGAGCGAGGTGATAGAGGGTAAAATGGAAATGTACTGACAATGTGGCAGTTGAATCACAGTTGGACATAAGTAAGGGAGTAAATGACAGGATATGAGGCAAGAGTTAAGCATAGGAAACAAAGTAACTTGCAAGTAAGATGGATGGGTGATGGAGGGTAAATGGGGATAGCAACATGAGTAGTGGTGCACTACTTAATTCAGCCCTGGAAGGAAGAGGGTGATTGTTCTTTTTTGCTCACTTTTGTAGAATGTCTTCTGGAGATGGCTCAAACGGGTGGAGTCGTGAAGTAGGCTTGAATTTGGGAGTGTATCCAAGGGAGAATTACTGTGGGGTGAGGGAGGGGATGTTGGAGGACTGAGAGAGAGCAAGAGCTAGACTTAGGATGAGGATAGAAATAGAGCCACCAACCCATATGTGATATTAGAGTAACAAGAGTCATTCTTGAGGCCCATCACAGTCGGTCAACAATGTTGAGAGCTTTAGAGTCCACTGGATCTCAGAGTGGCAGAAGTGATACAGGGCACCAGCCCACACAAGATAACAATCCCCTTGAGCTTCAAAGAAAGGCCTCCTAGGCTCTATTTATTCTGATTTTTTTTCAAATAATTACTGGGAACAACAAAGGATTTGTTGTTCTGTGAACAACAGAAACCTGTCTGTGGCTGGCTTGGAGGCCATATTTGTTTCATCATCAAGGCAGGAGAGTTCATGACTGATGTCGAGGCTGACAATATCAAGAGATTGAACTCATTCAGTGGCTGACCATGAAAATAGATAAGGACACGGTTCATTCAATGATTGTTTCAGACTGACCGGTTGAGACTGTGACACTTGTCAGGATTGAAAGACATGTTTCCATTTGTCAGAGCAGAATCGAATTGGTTTCTCTTATCAGAAGAATGTGATGCAGTTGCTGCTCGCCTCTATTTGGTTGTCATGTTATATTTCGCCGTGTGGAGACATCATAAAAAAGGTCATTTATGTAGCTTAGTAACAAGACTGGACCCAAGATGCGACTCTGGTCCCTCCAGCCTCCTGTGGGAGATAAGAGGTTGTTATTGAGAGCAGCATGCTGACTGTGTGAGTTGTGTAAATAGATTTACCTGAGATAGATTTCAGCAGATGCCACAGGCTTGGTGAAGAGAGAGTTGAAAAGTATGATTGTAGGATAAGCATAACATTGGTCCAATGCTCATTGAAGATACAGTGTTTGTGGGCTATCGGGAGGAAATTCAGGTTCCAGTCAGTTGAATTTGCCTTGCAGGTAGAGAATAGAAACTGCTTTTTACTGATTGCCTCAACACTTCACACAGTGTACCAGGATCAGGATGTACGAGTCATGGAGCCATTAATTTCTGAAGGATAGAACACATTGTATGGAGAGGAATTGTACACCCACTCATTTCAGGAGCAGCTTGATTGGGGGAGGGTGGAGGGTGGAAAGGTTAGTGGGAGTGGGGCAAATATATTTTGTCATGGCTAAAATTTTCCCCTATCTGCAGCAGGGGTCAGTAAACCACTTGCACTATCGCACGTGTCCAGGCGAAAATTGTACATCGTCTCCCCCTCTTCGAGGAGGAGGAGGTGGAGGTGAGAGTGGGGGTTGTGCCCATGACCTGACCCTGGGTACAACCAACACGTATGAAAAAATTGTGGAGATCGGCCCAGCTCTGTTTTTTGCATTCATTGTCAGATGTACACACGTACACATGGATGCACACACACGCATACACACAAATACTTTATATTGCCTATCTAATATAGTGGGATTGATGATGATGCAGCTAATGAGATAATGAAGCATTTTGTGAGAGAGCTTTCAGATTTCAGAACAAACCAATCTCCCTTGCTCAACAGCACAAGATCAGTGCCTTGGTCAGTTTCTGAATACTACCAAGGGACGTACGTACAAATTTAAAACCGGAAGGGCACTCGGCAGAGGACAGGCTGATTAGTTTACGTTTGTATCCCACTGATAGGCCAGATCTAGATTCGGACCTTAACTAAAATTTAATGGGCTTGTTCTTGTCACTTACAACTCATTCACCAGTTTCTCTGAACTGTCTTTAACTTTTTGTGAAAAGTCATGCTATATATTGTTTTAACCCTATCTCTCAATGGTGAAGAATCACGTAAAAAATTCTCATATCCAGATCTTTATCCGGATCTTCACCAAAATTGAATCTACTCTTTCTTGTCACAGACCCAACCTACCCACCAAGTTTTGTCTGAATGCATCAATAACTTTTTGAGATATCCTGCACAAAGTGAGACAGACAAACAGACAGACAGACAGACAGACAAATAGGGATGAAAACGTAACCTCCTTCCATCTTTGCTGGCAGAGGTAATGATGTGATCACTGCAGCCAAGGGAACATAACCTTCTCAAGTGAAGTTTTACATAAGTAAATATTAATAATGAATGACTGCCAACTGCAGAGTTGTGAAAGGTAAAAGAGACAGATTAAGGCCAGTAGTTTCAAGGATAATATGGAATCAACATAACATTGGTCAAAGTTTGTCAACCATTATGGGGAGCAAGGACAAGATTAAGTTTGATGCCTAACCCAGTGGTTCTTAACCTTTTGGGGTTACGGACCCTTTGAGAATCTGACGAAAGCTATGGACCCCCTCCCCAGAAAAAATGGACATAAAAACATACACAAAAATCTTGCAGACAATTTATTCTATTGTATTGGAAATGGATTTCCTTCACGTAGACAGAAATTAAAAACAATCTTTACAAGAATTATGTCACTCTCGCTCTCGTTTTTTTCAAACAAAAAACTAATGGTCACTTCCTGATAAAAATTGAAATAAACTAAAATTGTGCAAATAAAAACAAAAGTAAACTTTGATTCTGCTCAAAAGTAAATTTGAATGAGAAGGCTGCTGTTATTTAGCTTGAATAATAAGTTGAAATTGTGGAGTGGTCGTTGACATGGCAATGTGCATGTCATCTTTGACATCCAATCGATTTTGACTTTTCCTTTTGATGCATCAAGTGAAGAAACCCTGACTCACAAAAGTATGTCGTCACAAACGAAATCGGATCTCCCATAGCTCGCATTGCCAGGCGAGGGGAAGGCTTGTGTTAAGGACACCAGACTTCTCCCAGACTGTTCGAGTTGAATCATGTCGCATCGTTTCCTTTGTACCCAAGTCAATGAGGTCATCTTTGGCAATGTCTGCATCATTGATGCTGTCTATGTCATCAAGGAAAGGATTATGAATCCACGATTCAATTTTAAGGTTGTCGAGCAGAAATAAACTTCAAAAGAGTTCTTCAAAGTTTCCAGGTGTCTGCAGATTTCTGCCTCCAGATAAACTGACAAGGCTTCATCACTCTCGACTCCAGCCTGCAGAGGTGCTTCCTCCAGCATTTGAAAGTTCACATCGTTGTCCGACTCCAATCTCTTCTTCCAGCGTGACAGCTTGGCCAAAAGAGCTTGTAGTTTTTCAGCAACATCCATGATGGTGACTGCAGACCTTGAATCGAAAGATTTACCTCATTCATGTGGCCAAATGTATCTGCCAAGTAAGCATGTCATGGATGTACTCCTCCCTGTGAAATTGTTTGAGAGTGGGCTTTCCTTTTCTCTCTCGAAAAAATAGAAACTTCTTCCTGAAGTTCAATCAAGCGCCTCAAGGTTTGTCCTTTGAAAAGCCAGCAAACTTCTGTGGAGTCGAGAAGACTTCATATTCTGCTCCAAATTCTTGACATAACCTCATGAAAAGGCGGTGATTGAAGCCCCGGTTCTGATGAAGTTGACGACTTCCATGGCAGAAGATATGAGTTTTTTAGGAATGTTGGCAGAGTTTTTGACACCAATGCATGCGGATGTAGAAAGCAATGAATCATGATGATGTGTGGAGCATCTTCATTCACCAAAGCAGCAAAACCAGATATGTTGACAATCATCAAGAGGTGCTCAATCTGTGCACAGAGTAACAAGATTTTCTTCCAGTGGAAGTTTAGATTGGCAAAGAAACTTTCACCATTTTGAAGACGTCGACGACATTTGGGGTTTTCAAAAGGGGCTCACAAAATTGAATTCTTCTTCGATGGTATCAGCATGCACATACGGAAGAAAACCAGGTGCTGGCTGTACTGAGAGACGCCTGTAGTATAATCAATTGCATACTGAAGGAAATGATGTAGCTGCCAATTCCTTAATGACCTGAGTAGTAGATTAATGGTTTCTAGTGCAGTAATTCAAATGAATGGGGGAAAGGGGGAAAATCTCTGATTTAAGGTTAAAAAGCCTGAAACAGGAGTCCGATTTTCTCCCCATTTACCCTCTCCCATGCAAATGAATGGGGGGAAAACTCTCTTATTTAACCTCTAAACTCCTAAATAGGAGACTGGGATAATACAAATGAATTGAAAAAACTCTCTGTCTCAAGGCTCAAAAGCTCGAACGAGGAGTTTAATCTCTGCCCCATTCCCCTCCTCCACCCTTCACCCCCCCCCCCCCCCCAATGTAAATTGGGTCTAACTTAAGGGACTGACTTAAATTGGATTATAATTAAGAGCTCTGTCCATTGAGACACTGATTAAAACAACATTTCTTTTATATTATCATTCCATTCAAAGAGTGACACAATGATATTTGTCCATGTTCTACTTCAGGTAATAAATTAATTTTCCTATTACATTCATCACCATCGAGTATGTTCACAATATTATTTTGGAACTTAGTTCTTGGTCTAAATATGTTTGTTGAGCAGAGATAAAATGATAAACTTATCTTAATGCTCTTGTTTGACCACCTCCTGAGCCACATATCATTTTGAGATTATAGTAAATTGTTTTTCCATTGTTTAATTGATAACCATCAACGTTTTCAGTCCATTCAAGGATTTTAATTTTTTTCTTTACATCCTCTAACTTATTTGTAATTAAATTTATCCGCTTATTTGTTTTATCTACTTTACCCCGGTTATTTCTTCAATAAGACTTATTTGATATTTCTCACATTCTTGATGTTTTCCATTTAAGTACCAAGGTTGATTACATCTCCACTCTTTGGTTTGGTTATTGCTTGGTTCTATCATTTATAAATCAGTAAAAGACAGTAGTAGTCCCTCAGCACTTTACTTATAACCATAAGGGAGACTATTAATTCCATCTCTCTAAAATATATATTTATCATCAAAAGCTCCTAATGCTTTCTTATTTATTTCTTCTGTATATAATTGATGTCTATATCTTCTTATTTTGCATTTTTCTATACTCTTCCTTCTTTAAGATTAAACTGTTGTAATAATATTTAATGTTATTGTCATTTTTCTTTTTTTTCTTTATTCCCTTTAACTTCTTTTTACACCTTTCAATATTATTGTCAATATATGTAAAAGCATAAGCCTTTGATCTCAATCCTATAAATTCACTCATAACCTTCCCACCCAATCATCTTAAACTTACCAATAACCTTTTCGTTATTTGATGAAAAACACATCACCAGGTTTATAATTACTTGTGTCATATATATCAATATTATCAATCATATCCTCAATACATTTCCAGTCTTTATTTCTAATATAAAACTATCTGTATCCATATATAAAAATGACATATTATCCTTATACTTTAATTTTAAATTATTATAGTAAGAGTCATGCATGAACAACTTTGACAAATCCAGAATTGATGTTCCTATATAAATGGGTATGTATATTTCAATACTCTCTTTTTTTCAAATGAATAGCACAAAAGTTCTCTGAAATACCTCCACCCGTCAAAACTTGTTTGTTAATTAACTTTGAAGCCTGTTTCCAAGATGTAGTAAGTCTTATTGTTTTCTCGATTCCTAACATTTTCCATAGTCTTTCCAAATACAACATTATTCATTAATTTATAAGAGTCCATCTCAAAATCTGTTTCTGCGTTTTTTTCTACTTTTTGTATTAAAATCAATATAGTCCTTAACCATGGACCTTGTTTAAATTTCAACTATCCGAATTTTCCTCACTCTCAACCCAGCAGAAAAATTTCTTCAAGTTCCTTTGATGTAAAACATAACTTTATTTATCATTTAATGTAGTAGGTAGTTTTTCTGAAGATTTACCCTTTATATTAAATGATGTTGGTAATCACTTCACCATTCTTTCTTGGACTTTCTTATCGAAGGCATAGGTAGGTCTTTATGTTTATTATGAATCTTCAGGTATTTTAAATCAACCTCAAAATAATATACAACTTCAGCCTCATCCAATTCTTTTTGAGAGGAGATAACAATCAAGTAAAACTTTTCATAATGTTTTTCTTTAACCCATTTAAGTTTCCATCAGGTAAAGATTGAAACATGGCCCACCCATACAAATTGTTAGCATCATAATACATCAGGTAAGAGTTGTCCTCATTCTTATTATAATCAGGAAGATATTTGTTGATTTGCTTTAGCATACTCTCTTGAACATACTTGAGATATTCTCCTTTTAGCCTTCTCTATCATTAAAAGCATATCTATATCACTGATTAATTCAATTTTGTTTTGTCATTTTTAACATAGCACTCCAAGCCAAACCCGGGGCTGTGTAATAGTGAGCGGGGTCTACTCCATAAGAATATTTATTATGACAGACTGTTCTAAAAGTTTCAAAAACATCACTTAACAGTACATCCGTTTTAAGATATAAATCATGATATTCCCCAAGATTCTTTATATTAAACTTCTCCCAA
>JAXMNL010000033.1:174213-191523 GCA_035128595.1 Eptatretus atami | reverse complement strand
CAACACGGGAGATCACCAGGCACACACAATCCAGAAGAAATTAGCGTGGGCGTGTATTGAAGGTTTCCAGCTCGAGGGAGATGAGCTGGACACCAGAGCTATTGGATTCGCTCGTGCGGCCTTGACGATCCGGCTCAGCGGGACTTGAACCACACTCGAGTGCCGTTGCAAGCTCTGGGTTGGAGGGCAGGTCGGCTGCCAGCATGCTCTCCGGCACGCGCGAGACCAAGCGTGCAAGGAGGAGACAGAAGCCAGAACAGACGAGACCATAACGAGATGACCACGCATCCCGTTATTTCTTTCTCTCTGGTGTCGGGGGGGGGGTGGGGGGGACGTGTTCACTCTCCGACCCTTTCGCAAGGGGAAATCGGTCGTCTCTCCATATTGGTCGGGGCGTGCGGGACTCTGAACCTGCACGCAGAGGCTCTGCTTCTCTTGAGCCGCTCTGCACCATTGGCGATTGCGCAAACTTGCTCGCATCCTGATGTCGGAGCCCGCGCAGGTCCCTCTTGAACTCCGCGCAACGGCGGCGCTGTGGCGCGGTTGAGGAAGCGAGTGAAGGCGTGTGTTGTTGTATAAATGTAAAATACTTTTCTGAATAACTCCGACGCATGCCACTTATCCCATTGACATAGGGGAAGGGCTATCTATCCCATTTATTTCTATTAACTGAGCGATGGGGACTGAATGTTGAGTGTCTCATGGTGCCACATCGTAACACTACACCTCCTGCTTTTTAGACTTGGTCCGAGTCCCATTTGCGTGGTGACACATGTGTATTTTTCCCGAGTAGATTATCTGTGGATCCCTGAGTACACATTTTAAACGTGCCCAAAATAAATAACTATGAGCTAGTAACTAACTAACAGACATCAAGAAACTTATAAATTGCCGGCGCTAAGCCAACAACAGGTGGGTTAAACTTATTTACAATCGTATAATATTTACACTACCATGGCAGGATTTGTGTATTGGCAGAAAGTCACAACCCAAAGTCAACAGTTTGGCGGGCTCAAAGCGTCTCTGCACAGTGGAAGGGATGGATCCAAAACCAACAAACGCACAGGAATGCTCAATGAAGTCCATTGATGTTGGCTGCCTGAGGCAGTCCATTGCAAACCTGTGGAGATGGTCCTGGCACACATGGTGATGGTGGACACGGGGCAAGAACAAGGGTAGCGAGTCTTGTGGTTATGGCAAGGCAGGCAAATCAGGCATGGCAGGCAAGTGCGGACAAGTGATGTAGCACAACGGCGGCATATGAAGCTGGCGCGGCCTCTGAATGGTCCGTGAGGTTCGTGGAGGTAGTGCGGTGGTGGGGGCCGCTCAAAGAATGGGCTCGGACCTACCTACGTCCCAACCTACTCGCCTTTGCTGTTTGTCCTACCATCCTTAGTTTGCAACAACAACAACAAAATTTAGCCCCTTTTATTTTATTTTAATTTTTTTCTTATAATTCGTTCCAACCTTTCTGTCTTTGTCTGCTAACCTATCCTGTCAACCTAGCTACTCAACCTAAGTATTCTTTTTTGAGGGAATTACAGGGAGAGACTCGTGTCAGTTCGAGACCCAACGAAGGTTCAAGAATAGCCTCTAGCAGATTTCAGCCATCTTCGAAGGTGGGTCCAGTGACTACGCGAAGCGAAGGGATGATGTGGAAGGGGTAATTTCTAATACCTATTTTAAGCTTAAACTATCCGGGCTTTTCACCCTGACTTTTAAACAGGTTCTAAAAAACATGCTCCCGTCGCCTGGGTTGGTGGCCCTTATAATTTGGGCCTTGCCCGAATTTCACTTGTGCCCTTGCACTAATTTATGGCTGGGCAGCGTGGCCTCACTGCAGGGATGCCCATGCGAACTGTAACATGGACTCGGGCCCTGAGGCTGTCTCCGAGCCACTGCTCCTATGAACGGGGGGGTTTCCTTCTGCTTGCCTGCTTCATGCCAGTGGCATTTGGTGCTCCGGATCTTCCGAGGGTCGCCTGTGCCCACTAACTATCCGGTCCTTGGACCTTGGCTACTGCTGGCATGTCCGGTGCCCGGGGTGCCCTCTACTCGTACTCACTATTCAACGCCACGCTCCCAGCCGGCCATGCACGCCTGCACCCTCCAAATGGGTTCTGACCCTTCTTCTCACACAACACAAAACGCCCTCTTTTGGTAAATTGGAACTAACCATACTAACTTACATGACCCCGGGTAACTTGGGCGGGATTCACTCCTCCCCCACTCATTCATTCGTCATACATCACATTCTCATTCAACTTGGGCGCTGTCCCACCTTCTCAATGGACAACATTTTTTTTACTTTTCATTCACACTACTTATGTTCTAACTATCTCGGCTCCTCGTCGTCTGATAAGGTGAACGTCCATTTAACCTACAAGCAAGTCGAGTCCCTACAACATTCAATTCTGTTCATGTCTCCCAGTATCCATTATATTCTAATCGAACTAAATCCCAGAACTAGGTCCACCGGGCCGCATGGAGACGGCTCATGCCCATGTGGCAGGTCTCGACTAAGCTAAACCCATCTGCTAAGCTATTGCGCGATGCCAAGCAAGATGTCTACCAATACTAGCTGGGCCGTTTTTAGGAGCGAGGCTTTTTTTGTTGGGTTTTTTTTGCACGGTCTCACTCGCTTGTCCCTTCCGAATGACAATACATGCAACGCCCAACCCCCACTCCACCATTGATGCACCTCTGCAACATCCGGACAGAGTGCTCACTCTCAAGGGGACATGCGAGCCAAGTGGCGCATCTCAGCCTAACTCGTGCTTGCGAGTCCCGTGACTCACTCCGTGCACCGAACATTGCACGTTTCCCGTGCAGGCCAGCCCGAGCGAACGTCCGGAAACGCCGCTCCACGCGTTCCGCGAACAGAACACCGGCAAGCAGCACGTGGAGCTTCGCCCATGCGCTCCATGTGGACCGTCCGTCATCTTCCCACACACCCTATATTTTCGAGTCCAGCGCCGGTCGTGTCAAACGTGGACGTTTCCGGGCGGATCGCGAAGACGCGCGCACGCAGGCATGCGCGAAATGTGCCATGGGTTCCGTTCACATCGGCGAACCGCGGCAGTAGCAAACTCACGCTTTGTGCCATTCCAGACTCGCTAACTCGTGGCTCCCTCTGGATCGGTCATGTACCAATTCCTCGATGCATCCCCAGGCATGAACTTGCATTCTGATCTTTTGACACAATTTCGACAACCCTCGTAACACTCATACACTCACCACACTTCGGGACAACAATCGGGGATTCGTGTTATATCAAGGGGTAACAAGATCTCTATAACCGCAGCTCCAGTGTGCAATCTACATCCTCACTCTGCTCAAACTCCTTCGGCCCCGCCGGACTCACGCTCGTCGCTATCTCTTCGAGCGAGCTTCCCATCTTCCCTGTTCCTGAGGGAGTTAACTGATGCTCAAAACCGGGTCACGAGACTTCCACAAGTTCACCCCCATTGTCCTCACTGCTCTATGTGTGGTGTCGTCATTTCCTGCAGTTTCTCCTCGTCTTTCTATCTCTGTCATTCTTTATTATTTCGTTTAATTCGGCTCTCATTCTCTGTTAATTTCTCCGCTCCGTCACATACTTTGTTCTTCCCTCTCCTCTTGTGTCACCCTACATGTTTCCCTTTATTATCGTGGGGTGCGCGACATCCCCTGCCGATTAGTACATTCTCGTCCCCGCCATTATTTTCTCATCATTCTTCCTCACCGTCTCCGGTCCGAACAGCGCACACTCCCTCGACTCGGAGTTTCTTCAGGTAGAGTCTGGTCCATTTGCCAAATTTGGAGGCATTTTTAAACACCGCATGTTCGTACTCAATCCTTGCGCTTCTGTGCAGGTTCATTACTCCATAAACTGCCGCCTGGTCACCTGCCGTGGCCCTCATACTGATAACATTTAGTGGTGCGGTGTAATTTAAAAAAACAGATGAATGGCAATCTTCACTTTTCCAACCTTAGGAAGGGTGTTAATTCTTACAAGTTTTTTCCTGAGTCAGGATTCTTTATAATTATCTAGAACCCCTGAAGCACAACTTTGTTACGCCATTTGAATTCTTGGGAAAATGAACTGCTCTTAATTCGAGGAACGGGGGGGGGGGGGGGGTTGCTCGCACCCCTGGTCCGAATCCGTGAATTTCTCTAAGAGGCAGAGGGGTTCGCACTTCCACTGACACCAATTTTGTGGGGCGAGTTTCGGTGGCGAGCACGACGAAGTGGACCGTCAGTTGCTCCACGAACACACGGAATTTTATGGCGTCCCAATAATCCAGAGCGAACGGGTCCTTAATCGGACGAAGATGCAATAGATGGACACGTGGGATAGGGTCGATTCCATCTTTCGCATTTCCCTAAATACTCACGTCGTCAAACTACTGGGAATTCAACCCTCGAGGATCTGCGCGATCCGGGCCGTTACTTGAGCGGATCCGAGCGTACCGAGCGGAAGTACTAGATTCCTGCGGGCCGATGCATGATATGGCAACTAATGAAGCTCCCAATCGTTCGCCAGCGGACAAACAATGGTGGAAAGGACAGGACGAGCTGGGACATTCCACAAAGGGGAATTTATGAAATGATATTGGGGAATCGGGGGAACGCACGTAAGGCAGAGTTATGACTAAGCAATGCAAATAATGTACAGCAAAAAGCACTTATGATTCTACTTTATCAACGGGCCCCACGGACAGCACACACGCACCACAAATACCCAGAGATAATGTTGGCCGCAGTCTTTCATTGAAGGTTCCCAGCTCGAGGGAAGATGAGGCTGGAAACAGAGCTATCTTGGGACCTTCCCGCTTGTGCGGCCATGAAATCTGGCTCAGCGGACTTGAAACTGCAACTCGATCGGCCGCTGCAGCACTGGGTAGGGAGGGCAGCGTCGGGCCTCCAAGCAAGCTCCTCCGGCACGCAATGAGACCAGAGCCAGCGACAAGACGAGACAGAAGCCAGCGACAAGAGAGACAGAAGCACGATGACTGCGCTGTCCGTCTATTTCTTCTTTGGTGTTGGGGCGGGGGGAAGTTTCCCTCTCGCACCTCATTCATCAGGGGAAACGGTATTCTCTCCATGATTCGTCGGGGGGGCGTGTCCGTGGGCGTCTCGATCCCCACCCAAGAGGATGCTTTCTTGGGGGTCGCTCTACCCTGGGGCTGACCGCGGAACTTCCTCGCATCTTCCTGATTGGTGGAGAGTGCGCGCAGGTCTCTCCTTGACTCCGAACCACGGGCGCTATGCGTCGGGTTGAGAGAAGTGAGTGAAAGGCATGTGTTGTTGTTATAAGTGTGAATCCTTAATCTATGAATTAACCTCGCAGGTAGCACTTAATTCCCATGAAACATAGGGGAAAGGGAGCTATCTATCGTCCATTTTTATCAAAATAACTGAGGCTATGGGGACCTGAATGTTGGCGTGTTCTGGCTGAGATCGTAACAATACTACTGATGTTGTCTTTCCTCTTCAAAAACTTCATCCTGACAATTCAGGAAACATTATTTCTCATCACCAACTGTGGACCACACTACAGATAGATGGAGATCCCTAAGTCTCTCAACAACACATGAGTACCATCTCCCCGGAAATAATTGTACAATCGACACAGTCTGACATCCTGTGTGCTTCCAAGCTGTTGATGTTGACACCAACAGCCACCTCAACTGACTTTCTGATTCTTTATTCACAGGTGCCAACAAACTGGCTAACAATGGAACTCCCTGCCTATTTCAGTGTCGTTGGAAATGCAAAGGCAGTTTTGGGTATACTATATTTCGGACACGAGGACAATTTCCTTGAAGATATTTGATGTTTAACTTGGTTCTCCTTCATGGACAGGATTGCTGAAAAAAGGATAATCTATCCCGATCAGCTATGCAGGTTTTCATTTTTAATATGCATGTAGAGGCTCAAATATAAGAGTAACACACAGAATGTTATCAAGGAGCAGGAGACAAGAGGGGTTTGTGAGGGAAGCAAAAAACATGGGGAACAAGAGACATTAGGAGATGAGGAAGTGAAAAAAAAAAGTGATCGGGGTACACAGGGTAACTACATGTGATTTCAGGAAGGAAAGCAGGGAATTTAATGGGAGGTTGGGTTTATGGTGGATTACGGGGGTAGAAAGATTGTGGTTTGGAAGAGGGCAATTAAGAGATGGTGGTGAACAACAGTTTTTGAAGACTGGAGGGAAGAGTGGGATTGAGGAGGGTGGGAGTTTGTTCCAAAGGTGGGGAAAGAGGAATGAATAATTGAAGGTGAGCAGTAGTTCTTGATTTTGGTAGTTTTACGAAGTGGGATGCTGGGTGGCCATGAGTGCCTGTGGATTCGCTGGGGGCAGATCGCAGACAACAGGGGGGGGGGGTGGGGGGGAAGCTGGAGAAGAGCAGGACAGACAGAAAGACCTGTCGACCTGCCTGTGGTGAGAGAGTGAGAGACCTAAGACTTGAAAAGAGCCGATAAGGGGGGGGGAACAAAAGAGGAAAAGGAGTCAGCTAATCAGGAGATACCAATGATCTAAATGCTTTGGTTTCCGGAGCATGAAGCTGAGAAAGGTGTGAGGTGGGAGCAACGACCACCCGGAGGGGAGCGCAGTACTCCACTCAGGTTGTGGATGAAGTTTGACTGGTCAGGAGCTCGGTGTGCAATGAAGGTCCTTGTATGATGGAAGGTTGATGGTCAGGGACTGGTTTGAGGCAGCTTGGAATGTGGCTTTCCCTCACTCTTGTTTTGGAAGTCCAAGCTCAATATGTTTAACCTCAATTTCAGGGGGTCTCATTGTTGTTTGATATAATTTGGTCACACGTGAGCATAATCTCCTTGCACCTGACTCTGGGCACTTTAGCTCTTACGTGGAGTCCCCAATGATACTCAGAGGAGTCGTGCTAAGATTATAATGTTCACAGACCTGTAATTGTGTTCTAGCTCTTCATACCCCCCTTTTGATCACACAACCATTTTTTGTCAACTTGGGAGAATATAATACTAAATTCCTCATTTATCATAATGTAGATTATGGTCTCTGGAATGTAGTGCAAAGAAGGAGTAGAATAGGTTTTCATTAGAATTATGATAGGTACATGTATGCATTCGAGACAAGGGGACGGGATATTGGCGGCCTTGGTGGATGTGATGGTTACAACCATCATGATGGCATATGTTGTGGAGCGAATGTGGTGGCGAGCATGACCGCTAGGTGGAGCAGAGGAGTCGGCTCCACCAAGACCGGAATTTGATCGTGCTCCTTCGGAGAACTCCGAGAGCAGGTCCTTACAGGAACCGGTCACCATATTGAACGGCGTGAGGTAGGGTCCCTTGTCTACTCCAATTACTTAAGTACTCATGCATGCAACTACCGAGGAAACACACGTCGGCCGAATTGTCCGTCGAGTCGCGGAAAGGCTGCGGATCGGCGTACCGAGGGAGTTCAGAAGCTGCTGGAACCATGCCAATTTAGCCGCTTCCAAATTCTCAACACGCACCGGTGCTAAGCATGAAGAACACAAAAACGAGCTGAATACATTCAAAATGGATATCTTATTTAATATGCAGGGAGGGGAACATCAAAGAGCAGAGTTATCAGACTAAAGCAAGGCCATATGTAAAGGAACAGGCACTTAACAGTTTCTATTATAGACGGCCAAGGACACAACCGCACACCCAATACTCAAAAGATGATGGACTCAAGGTCTTTACAGGTTTCCAGTCGAGGGAAGATGAGCTGGAAAAGAGCTATTTGGACTGTCTCGTGTGGTCTCGCGTCCGGACGGTGGACTCGAACTCTTAGCCAAGATGCACTCCAAGTCCGCAGGATGAGGGTGAAGGGCGGGACGCCCAAGCGTGAGCGCGGCTTAGGCAGGGCACCAGCAGGAAGGTCAGGCGATCCGGGGGTGATCGGCAGACCAAAACCAACCTCAGAAGAGGATGGAACGGGGAAGAAGGAGAAGAGGAAAACAAGCCAGGCCCCAAAAATCTCTCTACGGCAGAGTCGCGCATACAATTATCCCCCTCCTCTGTTGGGAGGGCCACGGCTTCTCTGTGGCGCCGTTCATTGGGTGGAGGGGACGTGTCAGGTCCGCCTCCTGAAAGGACGCCCTCAGACAGGAAGTTGAGTACAGTAGCTCGGCTGGTTTCCCATTGGCTGAACGATCGGCTTTTCGTGTGCATCGCTCATTGGGAAACAGGATCATGCCTTATTTGCGTGGATTCAACGACTGGCACATGACTCCGCACCAGAGCGTATGGTTCAGGATGGAGCGCAGGTGTTGTTATAAGTTTAATGTGGTAAAAATGTAAAAGAAAATCTGACTATCAAAATAACTCCCGCAGCGATGTAAATTAATTCCAATAAAGACTAGGGACGGGACCTAACTAGAAAACACACCTTCCGATATAAACTGAGTATAAGGACTCTGCTGTTGTGTCTATGGTGCCAGATTTGTAACAATATAACATCTGTGCCACCTCCTTGCCTGGTATATCTTTTGTATTCTCTGTGTGTTACACAGATAACATTCCTCTTTGAACCTGAGCTCCTTGGACTTTTGGCTCCCCACTCTGTGCTCCCTGGAGAAAAATCCAGCCGCTAAAGGCGTATTGGAGGTTTGAATAGCGGCTGGTAAAAACGACAACTTGGTCAAAAGGTTTGACACATTACTCCTCTGACCTGTTCTTCTGGCACTGTTTCATGTTTCACTGTATGATGAATTTGGGCTTATTATGAACGAATCACTATCGATAACGCCAGTTTTGGCACTTTTGAATTGTTCTTCTTGAAGCTTATTGGAAACCCATTCTCAAGCTAAAATGATGCTGCGGCCTTAACCGTGTGCTCTTAATGTGCAGGTAACCACGCTCTGTGTCAGTGAGTATGCTACGGGTACACGTAAGGTGGCTCGGAAAGGTCACCTTTTTGCTGCTTCGCTGTTATCCTGTGCATGATGGGAAATATCTAAATATACAAGGTGAGTCACAGCTCTGCTTTGCCTTTGATGTGATGTAGGATTTATGAGGAAAGGAAAAATTGTTTCTTGATGCATTGGTATGAGATTGCTATGTGAATTAAATGAATGCAGAACGGGATTGATCTTTCAGGTAAAATCACATTCTGGGCTACTGTGCGTGCATGCCGTGCGTGCATGTGAGAAGTGTGCATTTTCTACCTTCTTTTATATAAAATTTGTATCGTTGTACTCTGAACAATGTGAGCCTGTTGGCTGTTCTGCCATTTTTCTCATACTTCACAGCGAGGCCAGAGGCATATTTGTTTTATTATTTTCAAAACCTCCAAAAAGCCCTTCCCTTTTTGGGGAAAAAAAAAGAGCCGAGGGTGAAAAAAAAATAAAATTTTAGAGGGTAAAATGGAAATGTACTGACAATGTGGCAGTTGAATCACAGTTGGAATAAGTAACGGGTAAATGACAGGAATGAGGCAAGAGTTAAGCATAGGAAAAAGTAATTGCAAGCTAAGATGGATGGGTGATGGAGGGTAAAGGGATAGCAACATGAGTAGTGGTGCACATTACTTTAATTCGCCCCTGGAAAGGAAGAGGGTGATGTTCTTTTTTGCTCTTTTGTAAGAATTGTTTCTGGAGATTGCTCAAACGGGTGGAGTCGTGAAGTAGGCTGAAATGTGGGAGTGTATACCAAGGGAGAATTACTGTGGGGTGAGGGAGGGGATGTTGGGGACTGAGAGAGAGAAGAGCTAGAATTAGGAAGATGAGGAGAAAATAAGCCACCAACCATATGTGATTTAGAGTAACAAGAGTCAATTCTTGAGGCCCCATCACAGCGGTCAACCAGTTGGAGCTTTAGAGTCACTGGATTCAAGTGGCAGAAGTGAATACAGGGCACCGCACACAGATAACAATACTTGAACTACAAAGAAGGCTCCTAGGCTCTATTTACTGATTTTTTCAAATAATTAACTTGGGAACAACAAAGGTTTGTTGTTCTGTGAACAACAGAAACCCTGTCTGTGGTGGCTTTGGAGGCCATATTTGTTTCACATCATAAGGCAGGAGAGTTCATTGATGATGTCGAGGCTGACATATCAAGAGATTGAACTCATTCAGTGGCTTGCATGAAAAAGATAAGGACAACGGTTCTTCATGATTGTTTCAGATGCCGGTTGAGAAGTGACACTTGTCAGGATTGAAGACATGTTTCCATTGTCAGAGCGAATCGGATGGTTTTCCTTAGAGAAGATGTGATGCGTTGTTGCGCGCCTCTTATTCTGTTGTCATGTATATTCGCGTGTGGGAGACATGTCCTAAAAGGTCCATTTTGTCCTTAGTACAAGACTGGACCAAGATGCGATCTGCCCTCAGCCTCCTGTGGAGATAAGAGGTTGTTATTGAAGCAGATGCTGACTGTGTGAGTTGTGTAAAAGATTTACCTGAGTAGATTTCAGCAGATGCCACAGGCTGGTGAAGAGAGAGTGAAAGTTGATTGTAGGAATAAGCATTAATTGGTCCAGCCATGAAGATACAGTGTTTGTGGGCTATGGAGGAAATTCAGGTTCCAGTCAGTTGAATTTGCTTGCAGTAGAGATAGAAACTCTTTTTACTGATGCCTCACACTTCACCAGTGTACCAGGTCAGGATGTACGGTCAATGGGCCATTAATTATGAAGGATAAGAACACATTGTATGGAGGGAGGAATTGTACACCCTTTTCAGGAGCCAGCTTGGCTGTGGGGGAGGGTGGAGGGTGGAAAGGTTTATGGAGTGGGCAAATTATTTTGTCATGGCTAAATTTTCGCCTTATGCAGCAGGGGTGTACCACATTTGCACTATCGACGTGTCAGGGCGCAAATTGTACATTCGCTCCCCCTTCGAGGAGAGGAGGTGGGGTGAGAGTGGGGGTGTGCATGATGACCCTGGTACAACCAACACGTATGAAAAATGGTGAAGATGGGCCCAGCTCTGTTTTTTGCATTATTGTCAGATGTACCACGTCACATGGATTGCACACACACGCATACACACAAATACTTTATATTGCTTTATATATAGTGGGATGATGATGATGGAGCTTAATGAGATAATGAGCATTTTGTGAGAGAGCTTTCAGATTTACAGAAAAACCAATCGCTTGCTCAACGCACAAAAGTCAGTGCCTTGGTCAGTTTCTTGAATACTACAGGGGCGTACGTAAAATTTAATACGGAAGGGCACCTGGCAGAGGACAGGCTGATTATTTCCGTTTTGTGCCTGAAATAGGGCAGATCAGTTCGGACTTAACTAAGAATTTAAATGGGCTTGTTCTTGTCACTTTACCAATCATTCACCAAGTTTCTCTGAATTGTCCTTTACTTTTGTGAAAAGTCAGGCTATTATTGTTTTAACCTATCTCTCAATGGTGAAATCACGTAAAAAATCTCAATTCCGATCTTTATCGGATCTCCAAAATTGAATTACTTTTCTTCTTGTCACAGACCCAACACCACCAAGTTTTGTCTGAATGCAATAATAATTTTTTGAGATATCCTGTCACAAAGTGGACGACAAACAGACAGGACAGACAGACAGACAAATAGGGATGAAACGTACTCTCATCTTTGCTGGGCGAGGTAATGATGTGATCATGCAGCCACGAGGAACTAATTCTCAAGGAAGTTTACATAAAGTAAATTTAAATAAGAATGCTGCAACTGCAGAGTTGTGGAAAGTAAAGAGAGCAGATTAAGGCAGTCGTTTCAAGATAATATATGGAATCAACATACATTGGTCAAAGTTTGTCAACCATTATGGGAGCAGGAACAGATTAAGTTTTGAATGCTTACCCAGTGGTTCTTAATCTTTTTGGGGGTTTACGGACCCTTTGAGAATCTGACGAAAGTATGACCCCCTCCCGAAAAAATGGACATAAAAACATACAACAAAACTGCAGACATTTATTATTTGTATTGGAAATGGATTCCTTCAACGTAGACAGAATAAAAAACAATCTTTACAAGAATAAATTGTATCTCGCTTCTCGTTTTTTTCAAACAAACTATGGTCATTCCTGATAAAATTGAAATAAACTACATTGTGCAATAAACAAAAAAGTAAACTTTGATCTCTCAAAAGTAAATTTGATGAGAGTGCTGCCTGTTATTTAGCTTGAATAATAGTTGAAATTGTGGAGTGGGTGTTTGACATGGCATGTGATGATCTTTTGGGAACAAATCCAATTAGATTTTGGATTTTCCTTTATGGCATCAAGTGAAGAAACCCTGCTCACAAAAGTATGCGACACAACGAAATCGGATCTCCATAGCTCGCATTGCCAGGCGAGGGGAAGGCTTGTTGTTAAGGAAACCAGATTCCCAGACTGTCGAGTTGAATCTGTCGCATCGTTTCCTTTGTACCAAGTCAATGAGGTCATCTTTGGCATGTCTGCATCATTGATGCTGTCTATGTCATCAGGAAAGGATTTGAATCCACGATTCATTTTAAGGTGTCGAGCAGAAATAAACTCAAAAGAAGTCTTCAAAGTTCAGGTGTCTGCGATTTTGCCTCCAGATAAACTGACAAGGCTTCACACTCTCGACTCCAGCCTGCAGAAGGTTGCTTCTCCAGCTTTGAAAGTTCACATGTTGTCCGACTCAATCGCTTCTTCCAGCGTGACAGCTGGCAAAAGAGCTTGTAGTTTTTCAGCACATCATGATGTGACTGCAGGCCTTGAATCGAAAGATTTACTCATTCATGTGGCCAAAATGTTCTGACAAGTAAGCATGTATGGATGTACTCTCCCTGTGAATTGGGTTTGAGAGTGGGCTTTCTTTCTCTTCGAAAAACATGAAACTTCTTCTGAGTTCATCAAAGCCGCCTCAAGGTTTGTCTTTGGAAAGCCAGCAACTTCTGGTGGAGCGGAAGAACTTCATTTCTGCTTTCCAAATTCTTGACATAACTCATGAAAAGGCGGTGATTGAGGCCGGTTTCTTGATGAGTTGACGACTTCCTGGCAGAAGATATAAGTTTCTTTTAGGAATGTTGGCAGAGTTTTTGACACGCAATGCATGCGATGTAGAAAGCAATAATCATGATTGATGTGTGGAGCAGCTTCATTCACAATGGCAGAAAACCAGACTTGTTTACAATCATAAAGGTGCTCAATCTGTGCCAGAGTAACCAGATTTTTCAGTGAAGTTTAGATTGGCAAAGACTTTTCCATTTGAAGACGTCGCGCATTTGGGGTTTTCAAAAGGGGCTCACAAAATTGAATTCTTCTTCGATGGTATCAGCAGCACAACGAAGAAAACCAGGTGGCTGGCTGTACTGAGAGACGCTGTAGTATAATCCATTGATACTGAAAGGAAATGATGTAGCTCCATTCTTAATGACCTGACGTAGAGATTAATGGGTTCTATGTGCAGTAAATTCAATGAATGGGGGAAAGGGGAAAATCTCTGATTTATGGTTCAAAGCCTGAACAGGTCCGATTTTCTCCCATTTACTCTCCATTGCAGAAGAATGGGGGGAAAACTCTCTTACTTTAACTATAAACTCTAAATAGGAGACTGGGATAATACAATGATTGAAAAACTCTATGTCTAAGGCTCAAAGCTGAACGATGGAGTTTTAATTCTTCTGCCCATTCCCTCTCTTCAACCCCCCATTGTTTAATTGGGTCAACTTAAGGGACTGAATTAAATTGGGATTATATTAAGAGTTGTCCCATTGAGACACTGATCTAAAACACATTTCTTTTATATTATCATTCTCAAAGAGTGAGCCAATGATATTTTGTTCCATGTTCTAATTCCAGGTATAATTAATTTTTCCTTTACATTCATCACAGCGAGTATGTTCACAATATATTTTTGGAACTAGTTCTTGGCTAAATATGTTTGTTGGCAGAGATAAATGATAATTATCTTTAAATGCTCTTGTTTTGACACCTTCTGGCACATTCATTTTGAGATTATAGTAAATTTTTTTCCATTGGTTTAATTGATAACCAGCAACGTTTTTCAGTCCATCAAGGATTTTTATTTTTTTCTTTAATTCTACTTATTTGTAATTAAATTTATCCGCTTATTTGTTTTATCTACTTTACCCCGGTAATTTCTTCAATCAGATTATTTGATATTTCTCACATTCTTGATTTTCATTTTAAGTACCAAGGTTGATTACATCTCCCCTCTTTGTTTGGTTATTGTGGGTCTATCATTTATAAATCAGATAAAAGACAGTAGTAGTCCTCAGCACTTATATTATAACCATAAGGGGAGACTATTAATTCCATTCTCCTAAAATATATTTTATCATCAAAACTCCTAATGCTTCTATTTATTTCTTCTGTATATAATTGATGTCTAATATTTCTTATTTTTAGCATTTCTATACTCTTCTTCTTTAAAGATTAACTGTTGTAATAATATTTTATGTTTTTGTTCATTCTTATTTTTTTCTTTATTCCCTTTAACTTCTTTTCTAATTTCAATATTATGTCATATATGTAAAAGCATAAGCTTTGATCTCAATTCCTATAAATTCACTCATAACCTTCCCAAATCATACTTTAACTTACAATAACCTTTCGTATTTGATGAAAACACAATCACAGGTTTTATAATTACTTGTGTCATAATATATCAATATTCATCATTCCTCATATACAGTTTCAGTCTTTATTTCTATATAACATCTGTTCATATATAACAAATGAATATTATCCTTATACTTTTTTAAATTATTATAGTAAGAGTCATGCATGAACACTTGACAAATCCAGATTGATGTTCTTATAATGGGTAATGTATATTTCAATACTCTCTTTTTTCAAATGATGCAAAGTTCTCTTGAAATTCACCCGTTCAAACTTGGTTTGTTAATTAACTTTGAAAGCCTGTTTAAGATGTAAGTAAGTTTATGTTTTCTCGATTCTACATTTTCCATAGTCTTTCCAAATACAGCATTTTCATTAATTTATAAAGTCCATTAAATCTTTTCTGCGTTTTTTCTACTTTTTGTAATTAAAATCATATAGTCTTGAACCATGGACCTTGTTTTACAATTCAAAATCTAATGAATTTTCTCACTCTAACCCCAGGAGATAAATTGTTAAAGTTCCTTGATGTAACATACTTATTTACATTTCTGTAGTAGGTATTTTTCTGAAGATTTACCTTTATATTAAATGACTCGTGGTAATCACTCACCATTCTTTCTGGACTTTCTTTTCGAAGGCTAGGGTAGGTCTTTAATGTTTATTATGAACGTCTCAGGGTTTTAATCAACTCAAATATTACATTCAGCCTCATCAATTCTTTTTGTGAGAGATAAATACAGTAAAACTTTCATAATGTTTTTCTTTACCCCATAAGTTTCTCCATCAAGGTAAAGATTGAACATGGCCCACATACAAATTGTTAGCATCATAAACATCAGGTAAGAGTTGTCCCTCATTCTTATTATAATAGAAATATTTGTGATTTGTTTAGCTCTCTCTTGGACATACTTTGAGGATATTCTCTCTTTAGCCTTCTCTATATTAAAAGCATATCTTATTCATGATTAATTCCAATTGTTTTGTCATTTTAAAACTAGACTCCAAGCCAAACCGGGGCTGTGTAATAGTGAGCGGGTCTACTCCAAAAATTTTATTGCAGACTTTCTAAAGTTCAAAGACATCACTTAAGTAAATCGTTTAAAGATATAATCATGATATCCCCCAAATTCTCTATATTAAACTTTCCCAAACGTTTTAGTTGGTGTTTATCTTCTTCAGAAATTGAGTATTATTAACTTCCATATAAACTTTCCTTGAAGGAAGTTGTGTTTCTTTAACGCTTTCAAATGAATCCATATAGTCATCGGTATTTCCTTTTGTGATAGATAGTTTCTTGTTTGAGAAATAATGATTTAAGACTGTGAGTTTTATGAGTAATAGAGTAATGAATCTCCATAAATTGTATTTGTCAATAAATCTGATATGGGTTAATGGAGGCTGTATATTGTTTTTGTGAATGAGATTATTTTTGATCTGTGTTGGAATTGGCGAAATATTCCGGATGTCTTTGAAAGTATTATAAATAGATGCCGTGTATAGTGACGTTGTTTGTGAGAAGACGGGAATAACGTTTTGGAGGTTGTGTAATTATATTAAAAGAATGAGCGGGTGCCTCTATATTTATAGTAAGATGAAGAGATCTCTAACTTTAAATCCTCATTTCTCCCACAATATGGGAGGCTATGTTTTTCTAAATTATTTTTCTTCTCTTTGTTAAGAATTGGTTATAGGTTTTTAAATTATTTCTCTTAGTCTTATACAGTCTTTTTCATCATCTCAAACTCCTCTGAGGCTCTCTCCTCTATAAAGTTCACTTGTTGTATTTCATAAAAGATGAGTGATATAATAACAGAACATTGGGTATTTTTTGGTATAATATTTCTGTGTGATATTATTTGGTTTGGAGAAAGAGTGTCCTATCTTTTCAAGGATAACTTTCAAATTGGATATATCACAAACGGATTGTTTTATAGAATTTGTTAAAATCTTCGAATGATTGTTGAACTGCTTCTGGTATTGATGACGTTGATTTATAATTTTACATTTTCAATAATGTTGATTTAATCGTCTTTTGTGTGAAGGAGTTGAGACATTTTACAAGGTACATTCTTATACATTTTCTTTATATATTTGTGATTTTGGTTAATCTTGATAAATTTGTGAAAGCTAATGTGATTTTTCCTTTGAAGTAAAGTAGAGAAGGTCAATGTTGTTTCACATTTTATAGTGCTTGAAATTTTTAATATCTGAACTTTGTTTGTATATGTTAGCCATAATACTTACAGAAGATTTTTCATTTTCTCAAATTTAGAATAACTCTCAATGCTTGGAAACTTTAAATCTTTAGCAAGCCCCAGCCCAATTTAATGTGTTTCGTATTTTTATAATTTAAACCCTTTCAGATTCCATTGTGGAGGGTAGTGAGCAAGAACAGACCATGAAACATCTTATTATCTTTGTTTGAATATAAGCACCCGTTTTTTCTTTTTCTTAAGTTTATCTTCTTTTTGTAAATCATATAAGGAAGCTTGAAGAGCATTGCTTTTAAGAAAATGGGTGGGTTATATCCATAAAGATTTTTTGTATTTGGCCAAATCCACTACCTACTACAGGTTGTTATCAACATCTTGTTCTTGTCTCTGGAGTTCATCGTAAACATCACATCTTACAAAATATTGAAATGATAAGATAAAGTGAGGGTTTCTCCTCATATAGGGAGTAGTTTCATCACCTTGTCTTACCATTTTCAATTTTACTCCCATATAAAACTTAAAAGTTTTCATTTCACTTAATGTGTTT
>JAXMNL010000033.1:145449-169564 GCA_035128595.1 Eptatretus atami | reverse complement strand
TTCAACTTATTCTTAACATAAAGACCTAATTGGGTCAACTGCTTCTGCTGTGGGAATGTAGCAGAGTCATAAAGAGTTTATAAGATGCCCAAAAGGGAATCTCATAAATACAAGCAATAAAAGAAATTAAGAAAGGGTAAAACTCAGTTGTCTCCCAAGAAACGACAGGAAATAATTCAAAATTACTTGGGCAGGGTTTCAAAAGTTTTAACATCTTTTTTTCCCGAAATAAAATTACAAGTATTTTGGAAAGCAATTTGATAGTATTCTATGAAATTTGGATTGATACTATTGTCATCTCAAACTCCACTTAAAAAAAGGAAGGGATTACTTTCAAGGAAAAAAGCAATAACTGGACAGACTGGAATGCAAATTGGTACAAAAAGTTTTGAATAAATAATCAACCAAACTTATTTGATCTATCGAAAGTTTCTTGTTGTGTAAATTTAAAATTCATCAGGCTGGGAAAACAACACAAAACGCTACACTCGGTAAATGATTTCTTTCTGGAAAATGTTTGATAGCTTGGATCGTTTATACATTGGGACACAACAAGTTGAGTGGGTTGATTATGTCTCTGCTGTATCTGAAATATGATGAAATTTCCACTATATTTCATTCAGTGATAGAATGGGAAAGGGGGCTGTCGAGTTTTATTTACCTGTTATGTCAACGGGAGCAAACACAGACCCTGGATATTAAGGTCAAAGTAAAGGAATGTATAATGATGATATTTAAAGCATTTATAGTTTTACTGTTGGCAGTTCCTCTTAAAGGTTATATTTGGATTTTGTGATCATGATTGAAGTTTTGTATGGTCTTTAAAATTAGATTCCAACTACAACGGGAATGAAAAATGAAAACAGATTACTTTTGGTGTGCGACGTGCTTTTGGGTGATCAGAAGAAATTTGTAATTGATGAAATGAGTTTGGTATATTTGGTGTATATACTCCTAATCTTAAAACAGAAGAGAGATGTGAATAGAAGACTTACTCAAAGAAACCCCTCAATGTATCATACCTTAAAAGAAAGATGTCAACACGTTTAAACTGAAACAAACCACTTTTACACGTGAATTTGATGTTCTGGGAAGGAAAGCCCACGATATCTGTGATCATTTTTTAAAAACCAGACGTGATTACTGCTACTGATAAGAATATTGCATTGAGTTGATAATTGCTTAAGGTTGAAACAACTTCGTGTTTCTCTAGAGGGAACATTTTATACACCGAGATAGATTGGAATTAAATTGGAAAAAAAATGATTATGCTGAAGAATACAAAGTCTTACCAAAATTGTTGTTGAAAAGTAAATGGAAATAAAGAAACTATTTTTGGATTATGACAGCATTTAAAAGTTTGTTTATACAGATATATGCGTTTATCCCTGGAGTGCTCAAAATTAAACTATAAGTCTAATCGAGTGGATACTTTCCGCTATACATTGAAAAGAGCGGAGAGAGTGAAGAAGTTGATACATATTGTTTGCTTTTGGAAGAAACAGAATTACAGATTTAATAACAGATAATGGTGTTTATGATTAGTCTCCACATAATATTTTGTAAAATAATTGAGTGCAAAGTACCAATGTCGGGGAATATGTTAATCAAATCAATCCCTTTTTTCATAAACTTTCATCTTGTGATCAAAATTCAACGCCTCGTTATGATTAACGTTATACATCATAGAAAAGAAAAGGAGCGTAAGAGGAATTGATGTTTTGCTCACAAGAGAAACAGGTGAAAATCTTGAACGATACTGGCTCACTTAAAATAAAAATGTCAAAAAGGAAGTTGAAAAAAATATTCAATAAGAGAGACGAGTGGAGGAATTCTCCATTTCTAATTCCTTATTTGCTGGTTTAACCGGTTGGTTGCAATGACGGTGGTATTTCAACAGGGTGAAGTTCCAACGACAGGAAGGCTCAACTCCAGGGCTCAAAAAGAATTGGGAAAGACACAACAAAGAGTTGAGAAAACAAATTAGTGGAAGTGGTGTAATTGTAGATTTTGCCTGAAAAAAACTTGAAAGTTCTTGTCTGATAAGCGAGATTTGGTTAGTTAGAGATTGTGCTTTCTTCTATCGCACAAAAGCAGTGCTTAAAATTAACTTATAGGTGTAAATGGATTATTATCTTTCTAATAAAAATTGAAGCATTTGATGAAGGGTTAAAGAATTTTGGAAAGAATAAAACATCAAAATTTACCAACTTGTCGAAATATTGCTAAGAAAATTAAAATTATATAGGTGTATTCGTATGAGAGAGAATTAACAAAATGTGCCTAAAACATACAAAGAATTATTATTGTGAACTTGGAGAAGATAATAAAGGAGAAAGTCTCATTGGGTTTTGTATTTTTAAAGTCAAGACAAATATTATTTTGATAGTTTGCGTCTTCCACCACCTGTTGAAATCATAAAATTCTTACAGAATGGTGTTAAAAACATTCAAGTCCAATAATTAAATTCCAAGTTTTGTGGTCAATTATGTCTATATGTGTTATTTCAACTCAACAAAAATAAATAAAAAAACCAGATGTCACCAGCAGGGGTGACCCCGTAGTCTTGCCAAAAGGGACCACGTATTGGACTTCTTTAAGGTCCACACTGAGGTGAACAGAGCGCTATGTCCACCAGGAGCGGACCCTTGAGAAATATCTGCCTACGAGAGATTCCGATGAGAATCGTTATGCAGAGTAACCATGAAAAATATGCGTTTGCTCGTATAACGTCACCAAAATGACGGCATAATGTCTCAAGCTTGACATATCTAGAAAGCACTCAATCGAAGGTGTTTCAATTTGAGTACGGTACTCACGATAATGGTTCCTAAAACTTGGAAAATTTGACCTTGGGCGGTCAAAATATTGCCTTAGGCGCTAACCATGAAGGTCAGGCCAATCCCACCAAAAAATTAATCAGCTGAGCAGCAGACCCATGAACTATATTCCCCTCAAGTTTGAAGACGATCGATCATAATTACTCAAAAAAAATTTAAGGGTTTTCGTCGACTCCCCTGATTTGCGACAAAGTGACTTGACCTTTGACCTTGACCTCAAATTTTTATGCGCTGAAAGGGACCTCTATACGCCTCTGCATATCGAAGTTCAAAAAAATTTCTAATGATAACTGTGCTCTGCAATGTGATTTATACGTGATTACAGACAAAAAAAAACAAAAACATTATGAAAGGTCAAGGCCAATCGCCACCAAAAATTAATCAGACTGAGCGCCAGACCATGAACTATATTTCCAGAAGGTTGGAAGACGACCGATCAAAATTACTTCAAAAAATAAGGGTTCGTCGACTCCCCGATTTGCGACAAAAGTGACCTTGACCTTTGACCTTGACCTTCAAAATTTTATGCCGCTGAAAGGGGGACTTCTATACCGGCCTCTGATATGCGAAGTACAAAAATTTCCAATTGATAACTGTGCTCTGCAGAATTTTTATAACGTGTACAGACAAAAAAAATAAAAATTAAAAAAAAAAACATACAAGCTGACTAAACATTCTTGCAAAACTTCTTTTGGCAAGATAAAAAGAAAAAAAAAAAAAAAAAATACAAGCTGACTAACATATCTTGCAAAAACTTCGTTTTGACAAATAAAAAAATTTATGACATTATTTTTAATCTAATATAAATGACATGTTGGTAAAGATTGGTTCTATCTTGTGTTATTCCAAGAACTGGATATTGATTTATCAAATTTACACCAAAGGCACAGGAGCTGAACGACAGAAATATAGATAACAAAAATATTAATATGAAAAATGCTTATAAATCAATAAATTTATCCAAGCCTGACTTGACGCGAATGATGGTGAGATTAAGTGATTTATCCAATCTTCTTCTTCTTTGGCTGCTCCCGTGAGGGGCAGGTCACCACATCGGATATCCGTATGATCCGCAGAGTGGATTTGGCACATGTTTTTTTACAACCGGATGGGCACCTTTCTGACGCAACCCTTAGGGCGCCCTCTAATATGACCAAGCGATATGGTCACCATTTTAAACCAGGGTTATACACCGGCCCAGTACACTGGTACTCATTTTCGCCGACCTCGGAAGGGATGACAGGCTGAGTCAACCCCTGGTGTTATTAATTCAGTGACCCAACGGGGCTTGAACTTTCAGGGACCCTTTTGGATCCCAAGCACTGCCCTAACCACTGCCGCCAACACCAGGCTATAAATGTGATTTTATCACAATATATATCCTTAAATAAAAACGGCCGTGTTTTCCAAAGAACAGAAGTCTTGATTTATATCCAGGTCATACAAATCACAGTTCCAAATTAAAATATTTTTTTATAACAGTAAGGGCGTATCGGTTTGCGATTGAGAAGTAGAACAATGGGTGGTATGACATGAATATTAGGGGTATAATTGGTCAGTTTAAAATTGACCTTGAAACCTGGAACCAATAAATCAGTTCTCATAAAGGAAGAATATTATCACTTGCGTTGCAGAGAATGAATTTTGTTGAAGCACGATAAGCTAAAAAAAAACAAATAAAAGAATATAATAAGGGGAAATATAATAATGGTTTTGCCCTAGTTTATATCATGAAAACAGAAAAAACAGGATTATATATAATAAGTAGAAATACAAATGATTTAAACTTATGGAAGAAGGGGAGGCTTGTTTCTTGCCATTAATATTATTCTTGTCATATTATTTCTAATACATAATGACAGCAAGAAGGCTTCAAGAAAATTATCATTTCTGTGTCCAAGCATACCTTCAAGAACAAGGGTATTCGGTTATTTTAATAAATATGTTCTACAACAATAAGAATGATGTATTTTTAATAAAAGATGGCTTTATGCTGTTGTGATAAACGGACAAATTTAATTTAATTAAAATTTAAATAATAAAAAATTATAAATTAAGAAAACGTAAGGCTCTTTTTAGAAGAATTCAGAAGAAATTTATTGTATTCCTGTTGTAAAAATTTTTATTTTGGATTACAGGAATAACAAGGAAATTCCTGTGAATATATGTATAATATTTCTATGGGGTGTAAGTGATTCAAGGGATAGTAAGGGACGAGGAAGCGGAGTTTGAAGAAACTGAGACAGAAGAAGAGAGGAGAAGAGGAGGAAAAAGGAGAAGAGAGAGAAGGAGGAGAGTTGAGAAGAGAGAGGGAGGAAAGAGAGAAGAAGAGAAGAGGAGAGGGAGAAGAGAGAGAAGGAGGAAAGAGAGAAGAGGGAGAAGGAGGAAAGAGAGAAGAGGAGGAAAGAGAGAATAAATAAACATAAAAATATGAAACCAGTCATATTAGATTTAAAAAAGATATGGGTATTACAAAAAATAATTGAACTCACGCACTGAGGAGGGAAAACAAAGAATGACAAGTCTATTAGGAAAATATTTTCGACAAGACTATTGACTATCGTTCGAGGGAAAGATATTAACTTTTAATTAAAGTTTTTCCATTTTTTTTTCTTAAATTAAGAGGGAGAGTAAAGGACGTTTCTACGGATTCGTTATGTTTTAAAAATTTAAGATTTCAAATTGTGCATGTTGGAAAACTAAAAAAGGTTTTTTGCTCTCTGCAGGAATTTTTCTTCATAAATAAATGAGTTATTTGTCTCAAATGCTAAAAAGAAAAACTAATACTAAAAATATCTTTCAATTTTTTAAAAGTAAAATAACAGGGGTTATACAAAATGGGCATTATGTTCGCGTGTGTGGTTTTAAAAAAGTGTCCAAATTTATCTCCAAACACAAACGTGGGAGATATACAAATGTTTTTATCAGGAAGTAATTTTATAACTACTGGAATACCAGGGGAATCTACAATCTACCAGGTATCTTTCTGTGGTTCAGGCACAAACTTGGATAAAGATATAGATGAGCGCGACAATCCTAAACCATGGAAGTTTAAACCCATCAATAGGGTGATTTGAAGTGTGCATGAGGCACGATATGATATGGGAATACCACAACTTTTGGAAGAAAAAGGCTGAAAGCTGATTAGAGAAATGTTGTTATAAATTGTCCTGAATACAAAATCCAACCTTGAGACGGGAAAAAGTTGATATGTCCATCGAAGAAGGAAAATGATCAGTATAAATTTGGAAACTTGGGCTGGGAAATCAAAAAACATGGGCTCTAATGATGTCATGAACACTGAAGCAGCAATTAGCTGATTGAATTACATTAAACCAATATTCCCAAGTTTCAGAGAAGGAAGGTTTATTTCCAAGGGACAGTTGATTTTTATCTGGCCGCTGATTTGATTGAACTCAATCATGATAAGGGGTACAAGTATGCTTTAACCGTTTATGATTTGAGGATGTTAGATATGCGTGGTTTCCCTTTAAAAAACAAACAGGATATTTTATGTTAGCCTTTCAACAGATTATTTCATAAAAATAAGAATGAAACCGAAAAAATTGTGGACTTGATGAGGGTGAGAGTTTATAACAAACATTTATGAATTTTATAAAAAAAATAACAGCATTACATTAATACAGAGTAACTTTAATTGAAGGAAAGCCGTTGTTATTGAGCGTTTTAATCGTACTTTAAAAGAGAGACTATATAAAAAATTTACACAACTCGGTCTCCAACATGCCGTCATCTTTTATTCAGGATATTTAGATAAGTAATAATGACACGATTCAAACATGTAAAACAAATACGAAACCATTCAGAAACATTTACAAATTAGAATATGAAAAAAGAGATTAATGTGCAGGAAAAACCTAAGTTCCAAAGTGGTGATTATCGTAAGGATATATAGGTGGAAATCTCATTTTGCAAAAAGGTTATACAAGCGATGGACAAATGAGCTTTTTTAAATTGTTGAATGTATAGGATACAGTTCCTTGGACTTAGAAGGTATATGGATTTAGAAGCGGAAGAGATTTTGGTTCATTTTATTCACGGGGGGAATTTACAAAAGACAAAGATAAATTGAATTTTTTTTTGACTCCGCCCTTTTTGACCCGCCCACACAAGCTCCACCGCACACAAACCCACCCACATATACCCTGCCCACACCAAACCCCACCCACAATAACCCCACCCCACACAAGCTCCACACAAACCCCACCCCCACACAATCTCCCCCCACACAAACCCCACTTCCACACAGTCCACCCACATTCTTCTATTCATCATTAGTGATTAGGTCAATTAGTTAATTAGTCCCCACACACAACAGTATTTAATTTAAAAAAATTTGCACTCCTCCCATCCACACAAGCTCCACAATCTCACCCATCCAACCCATCCACCCATCCACCCATTCCACCCATTCCAATCTATCCACACCAAACCTCATCCACAGAAGCCTCCATCCACATAAACCTCATTCCACAGAAGCCTCATCCACATAAACCCTGCCCACATAAACCCCACCCACACAAACAACCCCACCCACATAACCCCTCCCACAAACCCCACCCACATAACCCCTCCACAATACCGCTCCCACATAAACCCCGCCCACACAAGCCCCACCCACATAAACCCACCCCACATAAACCCCTCCCACACTAGCCCCTCCCCACACAACCCCCTCCCACACAAGCCCTACCCCCCTCATCCCCCCCTGTCCACCCCCACCTGACCCACCACCCCCACCCCCTCCACACACACACACACATGGGGAGGGGAGGGCGGTGGGGTGATGGGTCAGTGGGGGGTAGCGCACCACCCCCCACCTCTCCTCTTCCATCTCTTAATTCTTTCTTTGGTAGCTTTAAGAATCAGATAATATAGAAAAACAAGTTATAATTAATCGAACATCGAAAATTATTAATATCATTTTATAAAAATAGATGATATTTCCAAGCAGGTTCTTGCTTTCAGATGTCTTGGCAGTGTCAGGTCAGATTCCTGCAGACGATTAACTTGTGTGTTTGGTCATCCAACAGGTGTTTTTTTTAAAACTGGGAAAAAATAAAAATAAATTTAAATGGTGTTAAAACTCAGGAGAGATATAGAGACACCAAAAGAAATATGACAGGCAGAGACAGGATGGAGGAGGAAATGGACAGACATATTAATTATATATTATATATATATATATATATATATATATATATATATATATATATATATATATATATATATATATATATATATAGATAGACAGAGACAAAGCAGTTGACATACACTCACACAAAAACACACACATGAAGTGCGTGTCCTCACCTTGAAGTCGGGTCTTTCAATTATAGGAGATGACAGCAATGCTCCCAGTCGGGTAATGATATCTCTCATTTCCTTCCCCTTGAAAATCCGAATCTCTTGAATAAAATTGTACATTTTTTTCTGTTATCCATATGGTTGTGTTAATTCGGATAATTCATTTCAACATCAGTGTGTCAACGATGTTTGTTTATTGGGGCAATCTGTAAAAAAACCAATATTTATTAGTCATACCAGTGATTTAATTAATAATCAGTTGCTTTCCACTGCATTTCTTCAGAGGGGAAGAACAAACAAACAAACTTACGATATTGTAATTGGGTTCTCTCTTCATCAGATGAAAAATTAGTTCATGTTTCAGTCGTTTCTCATAGGACAAGATGAGAAAAAATTATAAAGGCTTTCAGACAAAGATTACGACTGACAGGCTCGTTTATAAAACAACTTCGAGGAAGTGGATTAGCTAATCTTGGAATTTCCAAGGCCGTGTACCCCATGGAAAAATGACGGTTCGGTCGAACAACTTGGGAAATACGTGGGCGATACATTCTCAAGCAGTTGGTCATTTATACACAAAATGAAAAATGCTTTGAATGATTTTGATAAAACCGATCATTTAACAAAACCTGTTTTTAGTGTTCTGATTTAAATATAACCACAAGACCTTTGTCTCTCACAGAATACTTCCTCTTTTTTTCACGGCACGAACTGAAAAACACTTAAAAAACATTCCCATTCTTTGGTATGGATCACTCTTCGATGGTGTGAAAATATAAAAGGAAAATCAGGTTTGTAATGGGGCAGAGATCCTTAATTATAATCCCAATTTAAGTCAGTCCCTTAAGTTACAGTCCCAATTTAACATTGGGAGGGGGGGGGTTGAAGGGTGAGGGGGGAAGGGGCAGAGAATTAAACTCCTGGATCGAGCTTTTGAGACCTTTGAGACAGAGGGTTTTTTTCAATTCATTTGTATTATCCGCTCCTTTTAGGAGTTTAGGGGTTAATAAGAGAGTTTTTTCCCCCATTCATTTGCATGGGAGAGGAGTAAATGGGGAGGAAAATCGGATCCTGTTCAGGTGCTTTTTTAACCCTTAAATCAGAGAGTTTCCCCTTTTTCCCCATTCATTTGAATGACTGCACTAGAACCCCATTAATCTACTACTGACCTGCTTTCAAAATATTAGAAGAAATGTAGCGATTCTAGAGTGGATGATGCATTGACAGAGGTTTCTGCCTTCAACTTTTCTTCCTCTGCTCCAAGCCAACAAACCAGCTCGACCATTTCCCAAGGCACATGGCCTTCACCAAGGTTGTCTCCAATCGAGTGTGGCTTATTTCTTGGCAAAGCGATAAAGCAACTTTGTGGGGATGCTTCAAGATGAGGCCTTTTGTGTTGGTGGAATTCCAAATTTTTTGGAAAGATCCAGCCTTTTCAAATGAGCCTTTGCATGAAAGGAGATCCACACTGTCCATTTGTATTTCAGGAGGGAACAGACGTTAAGGTGCTTTCTTTCAATTTTGTTGGCTACATGTTCCATTGGCCAAAAATCTTGCCACAAAAGAAAGTACTGCAAGCTTTTTGTGTTCCATTCATGTTTTGGGTATGAAAGCAAAAGCCAAAGGATTATGTGAAACTTCGTCCCACTTCCTTTTTCTTTGACATTTTCCATTTTAAGCTTGCCTGCAAATATATATATTATATTATATATATTATATAATATATAATAATATATATAATATATATATATATATATATATATATATAAACACTGTTGATGAATTTGTATGTAAGTTAAACTAGTGCACCAAAACTAACAGCCTGGTACCAAACATATCTTGAGGCAAGGTTTCATTAAAATATGTGGATGTTTTCTTCAATTCTATCAACAGTAAACTATGCGGGGGAAAAATTTTATATTAAATGTATTCTAAAATTGTTAACAAAATGGAGTTTTTATAGAAATGTAAGTTTTATGCATAAGTTGAATGGCTGCCTTTCTGGCCAAGAGACTTTTTTCCCTAAATGTGATAAATGTCTTGGTCGAGCGGTTGTGACCCTGGGCCGATAACAGTTGAACCTTTGCCCGAAATGTGCGTAGTGGCTTCTCGCCTAAAGGACCACGTCTGTAGTCTGGGGTTGATAGCCCCCACCACTTCTCCACATGAAAGTATAAAATGCCTTTGAAATGCTAAAATTGTTTCAGAGAGCAGCACGTGAGGAATATAGTATCCTCAGTGGCTTGTTACTCCTTGGACTGACCAAGTACCAAGTTTAGAATAAAAACTCTCTGATGTAATGGAAGTTGAATTAATCGGGTGGTTTAACTGCATAAACTAAAAGTAAGAATAAATGCAAATAGAACCAAATAATATTGCGCAACAAATGGGGATTCTTAAGCTTCATTGTACGTGTGTGAGAAGGTTTATAGTGGATAATTGAAAATAAATGTTTCACAAAGGAACGGACTTGTGTGGACATCGTTATCAGTTGTCGGTGGGTTTTATGCAGGATTTATAACCAAATCGGATAAACGTTAAACTTCTGCCTGAATGTAAATAGGATTCCACAATCAACCAGGAAGATCCTTCAACGATCACAAAGGGGTGTGCGGTGAAAAATCCACAACACTATTTAATAGATATCATAACATAGCGACGATTGACGATTGTACGTTCCATGACTGTATTAATAGCGGTCACGAACCACAGGTTAAGAGCCCCAGCCCGAGACGAGAAGAATGACATGGAAGGACAATGGTTGAAGTTAGCTTGTAGGCAGGGAGAGAAGAGAAAAGAATGGTTGGAGGTGATCAGTGGACTTGCATTGTGGGATAAAATCCCTACCCAGCTATTAAATTCTAATCCTGGTGTTTCACGGCAGGTGATTTCATAAATTTGTGTGCCATCCACTGATGGACGCTGGACACATTCTGGTCTACTGGCATTTAGTGTCGACGTTTAATGCACCGTGGCGTCCTTTGTTGAAAGACTGCAGAGCTATCCTTGCACCCTGACCAAATTAAAAATTTCACCCCAAAAAAAACTCTTGCTCAGGAAGCTTCTTAGAGAGAGAGAGAGAGAAGAAGGGGAGAGAGAGGAGAGAAGACGTGATCGATGAGCGTGGGAAGTGGAGAGAGTATCGGAGAGAGGAGGTAAGAAAGAGCGAAGAAGGAGAGGAGAGGAGAGGAGAGACACACCAGGGACAGAGACACACAGAGAGACAAATATAGATTTGTTATATTGGTTGATAACTTGAAGTACTCATCACGTATTGTGGGTGTATTATCTTACTCATTAACTTCATTGCTTTGGAATCATGGAGAACTTTTTTCCACTGTTGTATTTTCATCTTACCATAGGAAGGCACTTTACATGTTCAGATAATGAATTTTTTTTACAGTTTCTGTGATTTTTTCCTTTTTGATTGACTTTAAAAATTGCAGGATTCTCGGAATGCCTCCGCTGTCCAGACAGCATTGTGGTCCCAACATGCAGAGAAGATGACTGTTCACTCCAAAACCCATCGAAATTTCTTTGGCCTTTTCTGACCCAGTTAAATTACGTTGCCTTACTCTGTATCCCTTGGATGTTGTACGATATTGCGTGATGTCGATCTTTTAAATTCAGAGAGATTCCACGGTGATGGAAACGAATTGCCATCATCACCGTCGATTTGGCCTCCCTGGCTGGATGTTGGGCAGCACTTTGCTCTACATGGGCAGGCCCATGGAGTTACCTGTAATAAGTGCGAAGACCCTCTAACTTGTTCCTTCATTTCAGCTGCAGGTCATTGCTTGATTGTGAAGAGCATTATGTTAGTGATTTCCTCTGAAAGGTGATCGAAAATTGTCGGTGTTCGGATAAACTTACAAAAATCTCTTTAGTCTCGTAAATTGCCATTGATGAACATATTGTCTGTTACGACATTAATAATTTCCCTGCTTGCTCTATGGTATATTTTAAAGATCACATTATTTGACAAGCCCTGTAAGTTATTTATCAGCAAACTGAAAACTTCCCAATTTGAAAGCTTTAAAAGAAGTCCACAGAATCAGAAAAATCATGTTTGGCTTTCACGTAAACACTTATTTATTCATTGTTCTTGTCTGAAATAAATATCTGAAAGGAAGATTTTAATGTTGTTAGTTTGCTTCACTTTTATATTCGATAGCCGCCCTTCCCATTGACGTCATCTCGACCTCGGGTGAATATGTGTACAGTAATCTTGACAGCACCTTCTACATCAGATTTGACTATCGTCGTAATCTGGAAATTCTTGATCAGAAAAATTATTCGTGAAATTCACTTTGTGCAATGATGTTTTTTGAAAGCAAAGTGGCGGCCATTATCCATTGCGGTTGCTAAGCCAATCCTTCCCTGGATGATGTCACGGCAGTTTTACTGGAATTTTTTTAGGGACCGGTACCTGACTTAGGGTTTGCTTTTCAACTGTAACACCTCAAAAAAATTATTAGAAATTAAAAACCACCGTTCAGTTCTTTGTTTATTTCTTAAACATCAATATTAATCACATAAAAAAATATAGATTTTTTCTGATCTGTAGACCTTTGAGTACTGTCACATACAGTAACAACTTACAGCACTAACAGCATAAATCGACCTGCCACAGAACTTCTCACAGCTACTGTTCCCAGCCTTGCTGCAGAACTTAAAAAATCTCCAGGAAATTTAATCTCCTATAAAAAACCCAGGAAATCACACAAATTATTTATTTAGCCCTCATTCATATAAAATACTGTATTTCCCAACTGCATGACATCATTCATCTGCTGAGCTTCCCAGGGAAAAACCCATCATATTTCTTCATTTATGTTCATATTTCTAGAATATTAATTTCCTTCATTACGATTACATAATAGGATTGTTACCAAAACTTACTATATGGGTTGGTAGTTATCATGCTTGTGCATGTTTTGGGACGTTTCAAAGTACCTTGGTAATAAGTGCATCAGAGATTAATGAAGGTTAGATAAACCTGTATTAAGAGGTGGATGAAGCTGACTTGTACATGCTGTCATGGAATTGAGCCAAAAGTTTCCAGCACAGACCTCATGTTGTGTCCTGTTCATATAATTACAATGAAAATGTTAATTCCACTTGGACACTGAGGGACGTTTCACCAATGATAATATGGTATTGGGTGAAGAAGCAGAGGAGTTGTAGAGATAGGTTGGAGATGGAATGTTGTTGTGCACCGTTGTTAAGGCCTGGGGTCCGGACCTAATTTTTCAAAACGCAAACAGCTGAGTGCACCATTGACCGGTAACTACCTCCACACCTAAAGGTTGGACCAGAGGTTAGTTACAGTCTGTCTGTTGGACAGTTACAGTCTGTCTGTTGGTTATGTACAGACAGAGGTTATGTACTAGTCTGTCTGGTTGGTATGTAACAGTCTGTCTGTCTGTTGTTCTGTTTCTATTGGACAGAGGTTATGTTCACCCTGTCTGTCTGTGAGTAGGATATCTCAAAGATTTGTGGGACAGATTCGGACGAAACTTGTGGAGGGTTGGCTGTGTTACAAGACGAAGTATTAATTTTGATAAAGATCTGGATCAGGATCCTGGAATTATATATTTTTTCAAGTGATTGTCACATTGAGAGATGAGGCCAAAACAATATATTAATACAGTACAGCACAATATCTGAAAAAAGTTATGGATGGGTTTAGACAAAACTAAGGCGATGAGTGGCTTAGTTGACGATAACACGGCAATTTAAAATTTTTGGTTATGATACGGATCCGGATTCAATTAATTTTTTCAGCGAGTTCTTCACTGATCAGAGGATCGGGTCAAAAATGATTACATAGCTCAATATCTCAGGAATTTGGACGGATCGGACGAAACTGGTGGTTGAGTTGAGTAGGGTGACCATAACAAGCCAATTCGTTTTGGTTCAGGTCTGGGATGCGGATCAGCCTCTCATTGGGATACCAAAATGTAAACTGTTCAGCCTGGTGAAGTTTTATGCATTCTCCCAAGTGCCATTCTTGTTTCCTTTGTTTGTATTTGCTTGTTGTTTATTTTTTTACAATTGACAGCAATCTGATGCGTATTGTTATTCAAACTACTGTTTTTTGTGGTCCTAACTAGGTAGGATTACTCCTAGTCCCTCTTAATCACCATTAATGGGGTATGCTGGTTGTTCTTCTTGACATTACTCCCACTCATCAGCTTCTTTTGCTTGTTCTGTTCAACATCCCTGACATCAGCTTCTTTGTTGTTCTACTTAACATCCCTGACATCAGCTTACTTTTTGCTTGTTCTGTTCAACATCTCCTAACATCAGCTTCCTTTTTGTTTGTTCTATTTAAACATCACTGACATCAGCTTTCCTTTTGCTTATCATTTCGACATCCCTGACATCAGCTTACTTTTGCTTATTATCGAACACCCTGACATCAGATTCCTTTTGTTTGTTCTATCTAACATCCTGACATCAGGCTTCCTGTTTTCTTGTTCCATTATAACACCCCTGACATCAGTCACTTTTGTTTGTTCTATCTAACATCCCTGACATCAGCTCCTTCTGCTTGTTTGATTTGATATCCCTGAAATCAGCTTCCTTTTGCGTCCTCATCCATGGTTGCTGACATTGCGTTTTAAGCATACCTATTCCAGATTCAAAACATGCTTGAATAGTTATTTAATAAGTCATTTCAAAATAAAATATTGTGTACCATCCTAATCTTAACTTGAATTAACCGACCGATGTTGTTCAAATTTCAGATTCCTTGACCATGTGCAACCTTTGTGGTTTGCTATCATGTGTTTCATCCCAAATGTTTTGGTGCAAGTACTTATTGATTCCAGAATTGATTGTTGTTTCTTTTGGCGTTTATGAACCCAGCTACTCTGGCTCGCAACAACGAGCATCGACCAGGAACATTCATTCTGGAGTGTCGTGAATGTCCTCTGTCTGGATTGGGCTGCGCACTGTCGATATTGGGGCTACTTGTCGGCAACTTGCATTCTTCTTGGCATTTTGTCTTCAAAAACTTTCTTTCAGCTGTCACGACTCGGGAAATTGATAACTTCAGCATGCTTTTTCTCTTATTAGTTGCTTAGCTTTTGTTCCAGCCTATAAGAACCAACTTCAGGGAAAATACAAATATTCAACAGAATATTCGCTATCAGCGCCGCGGCTTCGATAAGTGTACTGCAATACTGTGCCAAGGCTGTATGCAGTGTTTTAAAGCATGCAGGAGTCTGCAGATATCAAAATGAGTGATTATTGAAATGCATTCGTTGCTTGTAAGAATGTTATTAAAATTATTACTCCAAAATGGACCTGTTCCCCCCATACTCCTTACTTATCTAAGCATATTTCTTGTTTTTAGACGTTGCAAATTTATCTATATACTAATAATTGTGGGTATGTGTGTGTGTTGTTGTATGTTCCTCCATAACTCAAAAACCATAAAACTAGCAGCCCGAAACTTTACAGGCAAACTAAGAAAAACTCCAAGGAAGTGCAAGAGTGAAAATTGGGTGTTGGGTTAATTAAAACATCTCCTTTAAAAGATAATTAAACAGCCTTATTTAATTATATCCTTATCAGGTTCATCCTTCGGTCAACCACTCTCGATGGGATCTAAAAGGCTTCTTGGGTAACCTCGCTGCGGTTCTAAAAGCGCCATTGTTTTTTTTGGCCAGCTCAACCAATGCCTTGGACTTGGAACAGGCCGCAACGATTTCGTAATGATAAAGTTTTTTGTTTCACTTTCCTCACGTATTATCGAATTGCTTCTTCATCAAGCTTTGAATTGCTGATAAATTGCAATGCTTGCAAATGCCCAGACATGTTCAACGTTCTCATTGCTTTCATTTTCGTTTCCGGCAACATGCCAATCACCGTGAAGAATCTGTTAAGCTAACCAGAACTTACAAAATTGAAGCTCCAATAATTCGAGTTTTACAAGCAGCTCCGACTCTGAGAAAAAGTGTTCATTTGTCCAATTCGGACATATTTTCACATTTTGGGTGTCTTCGGAGGTGTATGTTTTAATGTGACAGTTCAGTGATTTCTAATTGCATGCCCAAAGCGGAGCTGTTTATTATCAATCGTTTCATTGGAGTGTTGCATGAGTTGTTTAAGCGACTGGCAAGCTCTCTCCAAGCTGCTGGCTGTTTATTTTGGGTAAAAATTACCCATAGTTTCAATCTAACATCGATTTAGACGTACTTTTCCACCTTTATTGAGTCCCGTGGTTGCTATCGCGAGTGGTGCCTCGGGAGGGTGTCTCATCCACTGAAAAAAGTGCAATTTTTATTTGTTACAGGAAATCACTTTGTTTTAACCTTTTTAGGCCATGGGACTAGAGGCGGGTCCAACATGCACCCCCCTCACTATTAGTTTCTTTGTGTAAACCCTGGGATCTATTATTTTATGGTTAACCATGGGTCTATTGAGTTACAAAAATGCATGTTAACGGGAAAAAACTTGGGCTCAAGATTCCCCCCCCCCCCACATGGAACTTTTTTGTTAAACGCCATTTTTCTAACCCGGGTAGTTTTAATTAGGGGTAGGGGGAAATTTGAAATGGGCTGTAATTTTGCAACCAATCATTGTAGAATAGCAAATGACCCCTTAAAATGATTGGGCCTTCGGCTAGTCCTACCAATTGCTATGTATAGCTTTATTCAAATTTCATTCAGTAACTATGTCAAAACAGAGGTCATAACGTCACGAAATTGAACACCTGCCTAAAAATCACCGCCCCTTCTTAAGAAAATTCATCACCCATACCATTCCAAAGGGAAATTTCTCAGCCAAAATGGGTTCAAATGGAAGCCAATAGTACCCAAGTTAAATATAAGTTTGAAAATCTGGATGTTCTATTGGAATTAAGCCATGCATAAACAACAGTTTTGGGACCCATTTTAACATGGCCGTTTTCCGCCAAAAAAGCATGCAAATTGCGCAAACCAATCAAATTAATTTCGTCACTTCAAACGATCCAATTTTGACATATTTGGTATCAAAATCTTAGCGTATTGAGGAATGAATCCTACCCTGACATGCATCCCAATGCCAAAGATTTAGTCATCAGTGACGTCATCTGAGGTTAAATGGCCACACCCATTTTTGGCAATACAACTGTGTTGTATTTTCGGTGGAGCGAACTTATTAAATACCAACTCTCTACAGCGCACATGCAATTGGATCCATACTTGTATGCCTTTTAACCCATTTTTACCTTGGTACTATTTAATCAGATTGACTTGAATTCATCGTTAATAAAGCAGTGTTCACCTCACCAATGTCTTGTAAATTTCCTGCCTACGGGTCACCCCTGCAGGCGTCACCTGTCACTTTCACTATCACATCTTGGATCCCATTTCATCAAGGAGGTCACTTTCATCGAGCTCACTGTCACTCTCACTGTCACAATGTTCTGATTCATCCATTGTCGTTCTCAATCGTTTTCCTCGAGAATGGTCCACCAACTAGCCATGCATCCACTCACCATCAGTCAACTTTGGTTTGCATTGATCCCGGTTTTCAACGTCCACCCATGCCATCGTTTGGGTTGTAACAGAAGGATCTGCAACATGCCACCAGCTTCCATTTCCTGACCTGGAAGTTTGCACCGACACACGTGCTGCTTCAAGGCACTACACATTGTGCAGTGTGGCCAAATCAAAATAGCTGGATTTGCTGAGGACGTTTTTCCACCGCACTCCTCCTTGCATGACTTTAATCAGAGTTCATTCACTTGTTTTCACCTTTTGTTGCTATATAGCCATACAAGTAAACTGTTCCAACTCCCCATCACCTTTTCCTCCACTTCCCAAGAATTCCCCCAATTTGTAGAATGCCCTCTGAAAATTGATTCACCTGTTTACAATGCCTTTTTTTCCCTTCACTTCTCCTTTGCCTTTAAAGGCACTGCTACTGTCACAACCTGTGAACGCATGTATTGCCTAGCAGTGCAGTACAAAAGAGAGATTGTGCGAGACATAGTCAACTCTGGTCACATCGATACAGTGCCTTAATGCTGCCCTTGCCCATTTCAAAAGAATATTGGATTCCTTCCAAGTATCTCGGAATGGAGTAGGATGAAGAAAATATGTGAATCGCGACTCCTCATGCGAAACAAATTTGAACCCACTGTCCTTGTCATACATCCAGTACAAGATCACCCGAGAAATTCGGTTTCTTCTTGTGAGGATGCCAAAGACTGGACTCCTTGGCACTCGTAGTTTGTCCATCCAATTGTTAACTGATAGGCCAAGTCCTCACAAATGAGTATCACCTCATAACCATTGAGAATTGTCGGCTTGATTTGCATCACTGCTCCAGTTGGTCAGCAAAACCTGAACCAAACTGCGTCTTGTTCTCGATTCATTGGCGAGTAACAGTTTCCAGTCCTTGGCGGTGCTTTGTCTTTTCACCCACTGATGATGAGTTTGTCACCACAACCTCTCTATTCCATTGCACGGCTTTCACAGAAGTTCCTCCTTGTACATATCAGTCTGAAATAATGCTGATGGTGTTCGCGCGAACCTAATATTTTTGGCGGAGATATTTCACCGAAGTTCCCTGGAACTTTCACGTTAAACAATGGAAAATTGCATTTCCATCTTCTGTAATGAGGCTCTCCTTCAGATTACTAGGCAAGTCCACGTCAATCACACCCTTTCACAACGTTTTTGAAGCCTTTGGATTCGGTCTGTTTTGGCAAGAAACCATCAGCCAAGCCAATGCGTAGAGCGATAGGTTATCAGTGGGTACGTAAGCAACTTTTTTCAAGATCGAGTTTATGATCAGTCTGTATTTGGGACTTCCTAGTAGCTGGAACGCGATGGTTTCGATGCTGCTTGGACTCGATGCTTTTGTCTGTGAGGTGAGAGTTTAACAGACTTGTGATGTTAGCCATAGTTTTCAAGTTGACGAGTTGATTAGGCTCGAAGAACCCATCCTTCTTCATCCAGTCTATTCTCAATGAAGGTCCTCTTTTCGCTTGCTTACCAGCAGCCTCTGCATGCAGAACATCCTTCTCGACTTATAATGTTGGGGCATACGGAAATGAAATGTTGTACAGCTTTTCAGTATCGGGAACCCTGAAGGGGGTTGTTGAAGCATTTGATTGCTTCAATTGACCTTGCCACCTGCTTTCTTCCACGTCATATTTATGCTGCCCGAACATCACGATGTCTGATGCCATGTCCTCCTCTTTAAAACATGTCTGCCAGACGGTAGGTAGCCTGGAGGAATTTCACTCGTTCCTTTTGCTAAATTTGTGCGTCCATCGTTGTAGGTGCTGTAAGTCCATCTGAAGACCACTCAAACCCGCTCCATGTTGAGCCACTGCCACCTTTCGATTTGGCATGTTTTCATTGAAGGTCTCTTCAATTGGTTTTGTCACGACACAATCTACGACCAGGGCCAAAGAACTCCGTAGCAACGCTGATGGTCCCTCTTCTTAACAGCTCCACTGCATCAGGGTCGTGTAATGTTTCAATGTCAGCGATAAACATTGAAAAGTTGTTATGTATCGGGCATAGTTTTGCTCCCCCCGAAGCTGCAAGAATATGTCAGCATGATGCAAGACATTGTGCCTACACTGTGAAATTGTTCATTTCTTAACAGCCTGTAGAAGGGACAGCGTCAGTCACACGAGATCGATATATTCATCCAGAGTTACCTTGGTCTTCACCTGCTGGCCTGAAGCGAATGTTTTCTCAAAAACTGCATTGTACTCCTCAATGTAATGAACAAATGTCTGATCACTCAGCCCAGCATCTTTAGTTACCTTATTGGGGGACTGACCAAGGCTCTATGATGGGTTCCTGGAATTGCGGCAACTTCCCGAAAGGCACCTCTTCTCCCTGCTTTTCCAAAATCAGAACAAGTGTCGGTCTTCTCTTCGGGCTTCCATCAGAACCTTGTGGCAATTGTGTGACGGGAGTAGTTCTTTGCAGAGGTAACTCACTCAAAGGGTTCCAGAAATATTAGACCAGGCTTCTAGAATAATGTTCAGCAAACCAGTCCCATTCCATCTTTTTTCCCAAAATTGAAGTACCCACAGGCGAGATGGAGAATGTTCGGATCATTTGATGATGTGACTTCATTGCATCTTATTGCTTCCGATTACAGACGGTATGCTTTCATACAAACTCCTCAGTCAAACATAGTGATGGACATCGTGCTGTCCAACTTCTTAAGCTCTTCTGAGTAACGTAGGCATTCCTGCACTGCTCTGATATCCGTGATGGGATAGGATGATCGGCGGTAATAACCCAACTGTCGTCAGTCGTGATGGCCCACTTCACCGCGTCAATGAGACATAGCCTCCCCAGCCAAAAGGGGCACTCCTGGTGTTCTCGTGGCACTGTGTAGGACGAATCAGGATCCAGAGGAGATCTTTTATCATCTGCGTTAGGTGTGTGCTTCAATGCCCCCGTCAATCAGCTAGTGACAATTTCATAATTGGACATTTACGTTTTCCCATGTAACAATGCTGAAGTGTTCTGGTTTGGTATCCAATTTCAATGATCTCTGCCCTGTCCTCGATGTGCTGTCCATCGCTGGCTATATTTCTCTTGAATATCTTCAATTGAAACTGGTGCTGACGTCCTCAGCATGACTGTCATGGGCATCGATGGACGCTCGCCCACACAGTTCGTTGACAAATGTCGTCAATGTTGTCAAAGTTTGAATGAAACACAAAGAGGCCAGGATGGATTTTGTATGATATTAGAGGCAGTAAAGCTCGAAATTACTGTCCTCTGCGGACTGCTAAGTGCTGTCTCAAGCTCTAGGAGAACATGAAGTTAGTCCTCAAAAAATGTGCTAGACGGTTTCGGATTATTATCAACTCGGCACTGTGGGAAACATGTGTCCTTAGGGCCATTCAAGAACAACATGTTTAAGGCAACTTCCATTTGCCATCGGTAGCAGCATGGCATATGTCCTGACTGACAGAGTTGGACTAAGGCGTCTGTCCATCCTACACTGTGTTTTTTTCCCAGACAGAACATTGTGAGGAACTTCTTTCAAAAGTGAGTGAGAACAGAAAAGTAAAATTCAGATCATTTAACGTTAGTGGCCATGGCAATTTCGTTGACATCCCTTAAATCTGCTTATGATCCTTCATTCCTCAGGGACTCTGCAACCTCCTTAATCTTTTTTTCTGTCCAAGTTGGTAATTTGAACTTTATTGCTTCCAATTGTCCATTTTCAGGTTGAACACCCAAGAAAGAACTGAATCGACAATCTGCCCCAATAAGGACTAAACCCTCAGAAGTCCCTTGATAATCCTTCTGCTTTTCAAGTTTTGACTTCAGCTTTTTCACCCCGATAGTTTGGATTGGAAAGGGTGTTTCATGAGGTGTGAAATGTAAATTTCACGCACTCGCTCAGTCGAACAACTCTCCATGCGATACAACGTTTTCCTTGATCACTGAGCACACATGCTAGCAAAAAGGCATTCTCAGTGCCGCTTTCTCCAGGGCTGCTTGTTGTAGCGACTTTTCGTTGTTTTGCGATTCTCCCCTTGTCTTGGCCAATTGACATCGTTTCTGCGGCACGAGGGATGATATTTGGCCTCGCAGGCCAAGATATCGAAGCCAGAAATTCTCCGAGAATGTCACAATCTCCCTTTTGCTCAGCAATTTAATGACAGTTTCACCTCCCCCACTTCGAAAGATCTTCGCGTCTTCAGTGTCCACAATCCTTAACTTTAATGTCTTCCTTCCTTGTTTATTACAGAACAAACAGTCCGGATTGAAAAAAGAGTTTTGTCTTTGTCAATGGATGGACTTCCCTGGGCTCCCTCGAATGGCTGGTGGATGGTTGGCTTCATATGCAGGAACCTCCTTGAGACGCTGAAGATTCGCCTGTAAATCGTGTGTAGCATTGCACGATACTCATGGTTTATTGAACAACATGCCTCTGGTATTCTGTGCGCAAATGTCATTCATTCGATATGGACATTCAAAAGGCTTTGCCAACAGTCTCTGCCCTTCACTGATAGCGGAGATTCTTTGAAGCTTTTCGTTGGATCCTTTGAACTCTGATGACCGTGAACTCAATCCGATTTTGGATCTTTTGCGTGGATAATGCAGAACCCCCATCGGTTCGTCGCCTGAACCATTTCATCCACCTTCGTCCTTTTTCTACGCCCAGGGTACATTTATAGTTAAATACCTGCAAAATTAAAAGCAATACAAAACTTTTGTAAAACTTAAGGGTTAGGAATCATCAATACCAATATTTTGATACCAAATTTGTCCAAAATTGTATCGTTTGAAAGTGACAAAAATTAGACTTTGATTGGTTTGTGCAATTTTGCATGCTTTTTCGCGGAAAAACGCGGCCATGGTAAAAAAGGGGTTCCAAAACCGTTGTATACCATGGCTTAAGAAAATAAGATCATTTCCCACATTTTTCAAACTTATTAATCAACTTGGGTACCTTGGCTTCCATTTGAACCCATTGTGGCTGAGAAATTCCCTTTGGAATGGGATGGTGATGAGTTTTTCTGAGAAAGGGGCGCTGATTTAGGCAGGGGTCAAATTTTCGTTTGACCTTTCGACCTTCGTTTGACCTATTTACTGAATGCATTTGCATTCAGCGACACATCAAATTGTAGGCCTTAGCCAAATACAACATTGTAAGGGGTCATTGTTATTCTACAATGATTGGTTGCCAAAAATTACAGCCTTTCAATTCTCCTACCCCGTAATTCCACTACCCGCGGTGGAGAAAAATGGGCCGTTGAACCAACACTGCCATGGGGGATCTTTGAGACCCAAGTCTTTTTTTTTGTTAACATCATCTTGTCCAAACTCAATAGACCCAGGGCTTACACTCCATAGACCAAGTACCACACAAGAAATAATCGTGCAGGGTTGGCTGCGAGTGTGGTGTCCCCCTCAGCCGTGGTTCTATTCTTTACACCATCACTATATATTTTTATCTTAGGTGACATACTCCTGGTGTAGATGGTCAATGAAACGGAGGCTCACCTGGTGATATATTTATAAAGTACCGGCAGGAAATGGGACGCTATATATATATACTAGAGCCGATTATATATTAGCGCGCTGTTCTGGCACATGTACTCTCCCATACCTGACCTGAACCTTTCCCCTTAGCAACCACGTTCCTGTAACTCGCTCCAAGGTATATATATCGATGCTCACGATATGCAAAATCTCAAGGTGCGTTTGTCTTTTCTGTTTTTTGTTGTGACCCAGGATCCCCTCTGACGCTTCTCGAGCCTCTCCCCTCCAAGGAGTTATATATCACCACAAATCCTAACGTGGCGGTGATTTCGATCCTAGACTAGCCACGTTTCTCACTCGTAACTCGTCTACTCTCCTCTCTTTTTTTAAACATAAAGACCTAATTGGTTCAACTGCTTCTGCTGTGGGAAATGTAGCAGGTGCTATAAAGAGTTTTATAAGATGCCCAAAAGGAATCTCATAAATTACAAGCAATAAAAGAAATTAAGAAAGGTAAAACTCAGTTGTCTCCCAAGAAACGACAGGAAATAATTCAAAATTACTTGGGCAGGGTTTCAAAAGTTTTAACATCTTTTTTTCCCGAAATAAAATTACAAGTATTTTGGAAAGCAATTTGATAGTATTCTATGAAATTTGGATTGATACTATTGTCATCTCAAACTCCACTTAAAAAAAGGAAGGGATTACTTCAAGAAAAAGCAATAACTGGAACAGACTGAATGCAAATTGGTACAAAAGTTTGAAATAAATAATCAACCAAACTTATTTGAATCTATCCGAAAGTTTCTTGTTGTGTAAATTTAAATTCACTCAGGCTGGGAACAACACAAACGCTACACTCGTAAATGATTTCTTCTGGAAAATGTTTGATAGTGATCGTTTATACATTGGGACACAACAAGTTGAAGTGGTTGATTATGTCTCTGCTGTATCTGAAATGATGAAATT